>OZ038476.1:104465049-104615049 GCA_964036315.1 Acanthosepion esculentum | reverse complement strand
ACACTACTGTTTCCTGGTCTTATTCAACTCTGACCATTAACTTTTATAATATATATACTTGTCTGATGATCGCAAGGGCCTGAAACCCAGGGACGCAAACTCACATCAATACAACGAAGTATGTTAGCTCTATTTATGATATTGATAGGTAAATATGTAATATGATGCAGGATTATTACGGCCCACACAATTCACATAAGACCGAAGAAGCTAGCTCAGACCGCCGAATGCAGAAGCATTTTGCCCCACACATGCATCCAGTCTTGCAAGTGTGAGGACAAAAATATTTGGGAGCAGGTATGTATAAACAATCGCCCGAGACTAAAAAAATGTTTGGTCCCCGTTTTGGGCGAGGAAAAAAAATGGGCCCTATCATACAAATTGTCCTAGAATATCTGACGAAATATTAGAGTGATTAAAATGTCAAGTAATGACGCGTTATTATTTAATCGCACACCCACTTCTTTGTAGAAAGACAGATACGAAAGAGATAGATAGATAGATAGATAGATAGATAGATAGGTAATGAATCGATGCAGATAGATAGATAGATAGATAGTTAGGTAATGAATCGATGCAGATAGATAGATAGATAGATAGATAGATAGATAGATAGATAGATATCAGTGGAGTAACGAATAACGACTCTACAAAAGTTGACACTGAACTCAGCATCACATAACTGACACGCTCTATCGAAAATTATATATGAAAAAAATTGCTACCGAAAGACATCCAGCTTTTATCTATCAATGTAATATATATATATATATATATATATATATATATATATATATATATATATATAGATATATATGCGTGTGTATGTATTACTGTTCAATTATGTGTTATATATATATATATATATATATATATATATATATATATATATATATATATATATATATATATATATATATATATATATATATATATGTGTGTGCGTGTGTGTGGGAGAGAGAGAGAAAATGTGCGTGTGTGTGAAATTTCAGATATAACTAAAATATATATCAGTCAAAGGTCAATATGAATAAAAGAAATGAAAACTTATCCTCGCCGACGCGTTTCATCCTCTGATGAACTTTACTAAGGCACTTTCTAAATAAGTGATGCTTGTTTTTATTTAATCATTCGACAGATTTGAAATAGCTAAACGTTATATATTTAGGTTCGAGTCCTACCGGAGAGCGCATATTTTTCTTTAATAACATTTCACGAAAATCCAGACCGGTAGACGAAAAGGAATATACATACTGTTTAATAAATAAACGGAGTGTCTAGTCAAATTCGGATGTCCTCTAAAAATGACGTTTTAGTAATAAAATCTGTCGGTTTAATAAATAAAACTCTAAAATTTCTTTATCAGTTACGATAAGATACAAATTTAAGTAGATATTTATATTTCGAGAGTCCGGGAAAGATTTTCGTTTCAAGGCACTATTCACCTGCGTTTGTTCGTCGACCGCATTTCGTGGCCGAGCAGTTCAAAGTACGTCGGATCAAATGACGATATCCTTTGTCCAGGTGAACGCAGGTTCCTATTTTGCTGGATAGCGAATATTTTTAATAAGATTAATTGAATGTTCAGGTCGGTAGACGAAAATAAATAAATACACTGTTTAAAAAATAATCGAAGCGTCTATGCAAATATGGGTATCCACTAAGAATAACGTTTAAGTAATGATATATATAGAGAGAGAGTGAGGGGGGAACAAATATTCGTACACAAACAAATTTCTAATTTATTGTATTTCCAACTAATGAATAAACATACTTTTCATATAATTAACTGTACACAGATGCATAATAACCAAATATGCACAGAAGACAGAAAAAATTGATTTAATACAAATAAATCACATTTATCGATTTTAACTGGTGAAAACGTTTTTGTACAATACAAAAAAGAATACATAATCTTCATTTAATGCTTTGTATAATCGCCATTATTCACTTCTACAACCAACCTCTTCTTGTAGTTCTCAGTAATTTGCAAATTTTAGTTGGTATTTTGTTCCATTCTTCTTCGGAAATCGTCTTCAGATCCGATAAGTTTGTTGGGGCTATCGTTTGAATGTGAATTTACAAATAACGCCACCGATTCTCGATTGGGTTCAAATCTGGGGACTGACTTGGCCATTTCAGGATATTTACATTTTCAGCAAGCCATTTCTTTGTAGATTTTACAGTGTGCTGAGGATCATTATCTTGTTGGAAGATCCAATCAGGAGGAAGTTCAAGATTTTCAACCGAAATCATTAAATTTCCTTCCGAAATATTTTGATCTGCTGCTGTATTCATTCTACCAACTGTTGCTGATATGTTGGCAGTACCTTTTGCAGAAAAACATCCTCAAACCATAATGCTACCACCACCAAATTTCACTGTTGGAATTGTGTTCTTTTGTTTGAAGGCATCACCATCTTTCCTTTGCATGATTTCTAGAATTACGTCCAAACAACTCAGTTTTGGTTTCGTCTGTCCATAATACTCTTTCCACAATACGATTTTTCCTTATCCTTATATTCACGAACGAATTTCAACCTGATATCTCTGTGTCTTTTCAATAGCAGTGGAGTTATCCGAGGGGAGCTGACTTTAGATTGTCCCTGTATATTTCATTGCTTATTGTCCGGTTAGTGACAGATTGCTAATGAAAGCAAATCATCCTGCAACACTTCACGGATAACCATTGGATTTTGTTTAATTTGACGCATTAATTTCCTATTAGATTTTGCAGAAATCTCCCAATAGAACCTGTTCTTCTTAGGTTTTCAGCAGTTTTAAGTTTTTTTATACCTTGCAATGAATTAATTAATGGTAGTAAATGGAATGTTCAGGTTGTCTGAGATTTTCCTGTAACTTTTACCTTCTTTGGTTAGCAATCAGTCCTTTTTGTGAATTTGTCAATTGTTTACCTCTTGTCATGATGAAAACCTTCCTGCAAGAATATCTATTACAGAATGTTCTGTTTGTATTTTGTAGGCTAAAAATAACTACTGATAACATTATTGAAACATTCTTCAAATATACAGAGTATTAAAGCAATTGAAAAGTTTTAAAATCTGAAATTTGCATTGTACGAATACTTTTTTCACCCATTAAATTGGATAAATGGGATGTATTTTTTATTAAATCCAAAAATTTTGTTTTCTATGCATCTTTATTTATTGTGCGTCCATGTACAGTTAATTATGTTTATTCATGAGTTGGAAATACAATAAATTAAAAATTTATGTGTACTATTATTTGTTTCCCCCATTATATATATATATATATATATATATATATATATATATATATGTGTGTGTGTGTGTGTGTGTGTGTGTGTGTGTGTGTGTGTGTGTGTGTGTAATTTGGCAGCAAATTTTCTTTTAAACATGTAGTATTGAATGTTAAAGACAACATAGTCTTGCATATTTTCTTTTGAATTGTCTCATATTCTCTAATAAGACTTTTTATTTGATGTTCGAAAGCGCTAGGTCATCCTATGGACAATACTTATTTCGAAATCATTTTCAAATAAAAAGTCTCATTAGAGAATATGAGAAAATTCTAAAGAAAATATGCAAGACTATGTTGTCTTTAACATTCAATACTACATATATATATATATATATATATATATATATATATATATATATATATAATGGCTAGTTACACGTTTTCGATTACACTCGTCATCTAGGTTGGTTAGCCACACATTATTAGCTATATCACTCCGAAGCAGCGGTACTCGTAGGATTACCGAAGTTAAGCAACGTCGGGCCTTTTCAATACCTAGATGGCTAACCCTTTGGAAATATCAGCTACTGTAAATTTAGATGTGCAGGTAGTGTAATGGATAACGGCGCGGAAACAGGAAATCGGCGAGCTAAGTCCCAATTCCAGTCTGGTTCGTTATATTCACTTACACGCAAATACATGTCCTCCGCCCCTACTTTGTTTTCATTAGTAGTATTTGTGTCAATAAGTCATTATTATCTACAATATATATTTATAGTCTAAAAATATTTTTCTGGCTTTAAATAACCTGCAAGGGCTTGATAAGCCGTAAAATACCTACCAATCAATCACATATTTACTTTTCCACAGTGCCAAATCCTCAAATCTTTCAGATATATTTAACTATATCCATGTGCATCTGCAAGTTTTCACCTTTCATTTATATGTATGATTTGATTTAACGTCATATCAACTCATTGTGGGTCATTTAAAGCCGGAATGTAATTTCTTGAGAGCTTTGAAGTAATAAAAATGTATGTTATTCTGCTTTCAGAATTTGAATACATGGTAAATGATACTTAGCTTTTGTGCATATACATGCCTGTGTGGATATAATTAATAGAGGCAGTGATATGTGTTTTACGCTGTAATTTTGTTGAAGTTATATTTCGGAATACAGTTAAGAGATCGTCGAATTTTATGTAATGAAAGTTATTTTATGTAATGAAAGTTATTTCATGTTGATTTTTTTCTTTGGTTGGTTGATTTTGTTTAGCGGCATATCAACACTTCTATGGGTTATTTAATGCTAAAATCTAAATAATTTTATGGCTTCATCTAAATACATTTTGAATGCTGTTGTAGACCTTCACCTACAGATAAAATGTATTGCTGGTCATTTTACTATAAATGTGGTTGGTCCGTTTTATATAGAAAAAGAATAAATGCTGGTGTTTTTATACTTTCTATAATGGGTGGGCCTGGAACAACAGGAATTAAGAGGTTGTTCCACTCTCCTCAAAACCTCCAATCTCCTGCTCAGTGGCTTTACTGCCGGATGTAGTTTATCATCATACCCAGGATTCTTACATGTATGTACTCATCAAATGAATTTTTTCTCCGAATTCTCAAATCAGTTCTGATATGAGAACGTTATTCCAAATTTGGAACAAGTCCAACTAGCATAAAATTGCTGTATAAGAATAAATAAAAATATCTTCATATGCCCTCACGAAAGTTAATCATTTATCAACAGTTCTTAAGGGCTACATTCTGCACTGCTGGGCTCCATAATTCTTAACGGGTAGTGCTTGCAAAACCCGCTCAGTTTCCATGCTCGAACAATTTCTTGTATTTTGCGCTATGGTTACCAAAGGGAGGTAATTTAAGGCTCTCTTCGTCGATTCACATTCTTGCATGCTGTCCTTTTGCTTCAGGGCTCTGTTTATTGCAACTAATGAGCGTCGGTAGTAATTATTTCAAAACTGAAATAAACAGGAAAGGGCCATAAGAGAAAGGAAAGTTACTTCGAATGATTGCATCTATTCTTGTTATAGTTTTCAGCATGTATCGATCATTTTACGAGCAGAGAATCATAGGAATCGTCCATGTGTCTCCTAAAATTGACATCGGGTGAAAAGCTGTAATTACGAGTGAACCTTTTATATTTCAGGAACAATTGAGAAAAAATTTGAACATTTATTTATACCGAGATCAGATTCATATTAGCCATAAAAATGTTCGCATCTTTCTTTTCCAGGTTGGCATCTCGACTTCCCTACCGATGTGACGTGGCTTCTCTCAGGCTTTTGTACAAATATTTTCATGGTAACTGCTCTGTTGAGTTTTTTTCCCTGGTGCCACGACTACATGAATTCAAGCGTGCTACTAGATTGGCATTTAGGTCCCACCCATTTACTGTTGGAATCATAGCTTCCTTTCCCACCTGTGGAACTCCTTTCCGTTTACTTGCTTCTCTGATAACTACCATCTTCGTTAATTTAAATGCAACGTCAATCGCTATCTTCTATCTCCTTGAATCCCGTTCATCTTTCGTCCTTTTCTCAATCAGTCTTTACTCTCACTCTCACTCTCACTAACTCCTTGCGTATTAGTGGCATTCCCGCCTTCTTTAGAGTGAAATGATTAAAGAAATGAAATTCGGTCACCACATCCTCTTCTAATTTAGAATTAACCGTTATCTTCCCACTATATCCTCATAATCATCACTTTTATCTCCAATTCTTACCGCTCATACAAAATCCTCATCCAGTAACTCTTCTCTACTTTCAGTGCTCTTGTACTCTATATTTAGTCAATAATAGTAAAAAAATACAAACGATATATGTGCGTGTGTTTGTGTATGTATTTGTGTGTGTGAGAGAGAGAGAGAGAGTGTGTGTGTGTGTGTGTGTGTGTCAAATATCATCGTGTTCGAAGGTTTGATAATACTAGCCTTCCACAACTGTTGATCACACCAGCTCATGCGCTCTCTCTCTCTCTCTCTCCCCTCTCTCTCTCTCTTTCTCTCTCTCTCTCTCTCTACTAAGAACTTTGTTCACCAGAGTTGCAGTAACGCCTATAGGTTTGTACTGGTAAAAAAATAAATATGTAACTGAGCAAGAGTCCGCAACATATATATATATATATATATATATATATATATATATATATATATATATATATATATATATATATATATGTCCGGGTTTCAATTCCTGGTAGTGAATGCGCACTGCAGATGATTCCCAAATATAGAACGAAACGGCTGTCCAGTGCTTTCTGCATTCTGTTGAGGTTTCTTCTAAATCTCGATGAATTACTTAATTATGATATATATATATATATATATATATATATATATATAGAGAGAGAGAGAGAGAGAGAGAGAGAGAGAAAGATGGCTGATGATTGCATTTAATTCACGAAACAGACTGTCACAACTCTTTGAATCTAGTCACTGGATCTAACCAACTTTATATACTGGGCCATGTGTCCTTGAGGACAGTGACTATACCCAAAGAGTTGGGACTTAAATACCGGGCCACAGCAGTGGGGAACCAAAAACTTGGAGAGTTGAGTTAAAGGGAAATAACTGAGACATCCGTAAGGGGCATCGCAAGTGGAACTTGAACAATATACCCCGGTGAACGAAATAAAGGGTTCGGATCGAAATTCCAATCACCTGAAGAAGGCCGGAGCGTACAACGGCCGAAACGTTGTGAAGATGGCAATGAAGATGGCGATAACAGTCCGAGTAATGTAAATAATGCAAGTAATTATAATAAGTCATCTCAAAAATATAAAGAGATATTAAAGTTTGATTGTTTGGGGAATTTAAAGATTTATTTATCACTATGAAATCGCTGATTGAATGAAAACGTTGCAGTGTTTAATTTTAACTTAATTTCATTATTATTAGTAGTAGTAGTAGTAGTAGTAGTAGTAGTAGTAGTAGTAGTAATAGAAGTAGTAGTATCATATTATTCCGCTTGTTATTATCATTATTATCGGAGACGGAAGAAAATAAAAATAGAAATCAGATATTTAACTCCTCCTCTGAGTAGCATTCGTGGCTTAATCCTTTAGACAGATTCCGCACTCAGTCGGTTATGTGCCACGCATGATACACGCTTAGGCGATCATGTATCTTTCGATATATGACTGACGAGGCAGTTTTTTTCCTGCAGTAGGTTGCCATTACTTTCTGCGGTAGACCAGTTGTCATCCAAGGCTATAGAACCCCGTCTGCCCTGCTATTTACCCATACCTTTCCCAAGAGTATTAGCACATAAGTGAATGTAACGGATCTGATTCGAATTCGAACTCGGCTATCCGGGCCGCTATCTATTACTCCACCGTGCCTCCTGTACTAGGACAGCCATAACAGAGGTAGCAGGAACACTTTTCCTGAATTGTCGGATCTTTATTTTTGAGTACCTATCCACAGCACTTGATGATAACTGTAGAATTACTTTCCAGAGATGTTTGAATAAAAAGCAGTTGAAACTACTATGAGAGAATTATGGTCGAAAAATGAATAAGTGTGATGAATTTGTTTAATAAATCCTACTTGACGAATCCCTCGATGAATTAATCGAATATAAAGCGGCGTCTTTCACTCACTGCGAAATAAACAATAAGATACTAGAAAAATGATCAATTCCTTGCGCCTCTCTAGGAAAGAACCTGATTCTCCCTGCCATACTCTCTCTTTACACATCTACATATATTTTCCTCTATCATTGTCTTGATGAACTCTTCTCGACTGCATGAATTTGATCGCACTACTAGATTGGTAACTAGGTCCCACTGTTTCACTGCTGAAACAGATAAATGCCACCGTCAGTTGTATTCGAACAGTTTTATTTTTCGCACTTCTCGCCTTCAAGCAATAACCTTTACAAAAATCAGATCATATTTAGGCAGTAGGTGCCCAATCTTAAATTTCCAGCCTTGACGGGTTGCAGAAGTGTTCACGCGGACATGTGGGTGATTAATTATTTTTAACTGTCTTGTCCTGATGTTAATTACAAGTGTTCTTTACGTTTAGCTTTAGATTTTATTACTTTTGTCTATTCTGATGTTACCTAAGGTACTTCTATATTTCAATTAAGACAGTTCTGTGTCATACGAGGTGATTATGGGTTGAAAGTGGCAACTCCTATATGACTAAGAAAGCAGCCAAAAAGCTTGATAAGGAGGAGACTATGTTGAGAACTGGATTTGGAATCTTGAGACTTTGCTATTCCTTTTGGTAATCTTTGTTTTTTTTTTTGTTTTTTTTTCTATTATTAAATTTGTGGAAATTACTTTACACATCCACTGAGGACTCAGGGGTAATTCATACATACGATCTATCGCTAAAGAGGCTGGAAATAAAAAGGTTGGTTCCTTATACTTCTTCAGAAAGTACCCGGATGTTCCTGCCATTCACTATCTATACATCAGACCAAAAATGGAGATTTTCTGTCACGTTCGGAATGGAGCTGCCCAATCCTGACTGTCCACCCATGACAGAGTTCAAAAGCATTTACACACTCTATTTTCAACTCTACAGTCTCATGTCCAAAGAGGAAATGTGGCTAGCTATTTCCATGGACAATGTTCAGATGAGCAACATTCCTAAGTCCTAATCTTTATATCTATACCACCTACACGTGGCTGAATAATCCTCATTCTCCATCGAATTTAATAATGGAAGGAAGTTGTGTTCGGAGAGCTTTCTCCCATAAGCCGATATTTTATGGGATATACGTCCGAGATAATGCGCCCCGGTCGCTACAATCTTTACCTATTCAATTTAGGGCCAAACCTTATTTATGCCATATATCTTCATAATCTTCCCTTCTTACCACAACTTCTTACGGTCATACAATAATTTCTACCTTTAGTGGCTCTTACGCCTTATATTGGCTGAACTATATTTAAAAAATTACTTGACTTGACAGGTCGCTCAATTTAATAAAAAAAAAATAACTTCGGATATTTATGAGTGAAATCATTTCTAAAATAATAATACTTGCAAATTTTACATGATATTTCATATTGATTATAAAGATTACATTAAAATGAAAGCATCCCCTCCAGAAACGAACAATACAAAGAAAAAGAAGAATAAATTTATAAATTATAATAATAATAAACGTTTGGGATCATATCGATAACAGTAAAATCTATAAATCATTCCATTATAATGAAATGGTTCCTTACTTTGGAGTGGTGAATATCTCTGTGGTAACAAGAAAAATTGGACGAGATTTTATCGGGAAATACTGGAAAAAAATGCCAATAAAGTCTTGCTTCACGTTGAAAACGATGGGTCACGTGACTGGAGAGCCTCTTTGTTGCTATTCAATTGCTCATGTCCAATTTTCGCTACAAGCATATTCGTTATTGAAATTCCTATCCGGGAATGGAATAGAAGACCCCCAGTGCCGGAGCATCGAATAAACGTGGATTAATTTCCTGTTGACCGTATTGAGTCGATTATTTTCGCCTTGGTCGTTTCGGGTGCGAAGACCTAGGCAGCCGAATTGACAAACTGGCAATGAGATAGAAGTGCAGAGGACTGTAATAATGAGAATTGAAATGGTTAGGGGTATAAGAGTGATTATTATAGTCAGCCTATCGTGAAACCCAAAGAAAGTTGTACAACATGAGGTTGCCTAGTTTTCTTCTATAAGCCAGGCATGTTTCTCTGATAACGCAAACATTTATTGCTGTTTTTCTTTTGAAAGGATACCGGATGTTACTTTGTCCGAACATCTGACATAAAATATTGACGTTATTATTAATTTTGATAATAGTTCCGCTCGAATTATATGTTTCATTTCAGTGCAGCATGCAAATGGCAGTCACAATTGTTAATTTTTCACTAGCCACTTTTTAAATCTATTTTTCTTGCATTTTATCACAACTCTCAGGTCATTGTCATTATTATTAATTTTTGACTAGTTTTTCTTTCATCTTACTTCTCTTGATTTTTTATCACAAGGTCATTGTTATTATTATTAATTTCTGACCAGTCATTATTTCATCTAATTTATCTTTGGTTTTAATCACACCTATCAGGTCGTATTCATTATTATTAATTTCTGAGTAGTCTTTCGTTCATCATATTTCATTTGCTTTCATCACAACTGTCAGGTTGTTGTCATCATTATTATTACCGTTATTTCCCATGTATAATACGCCTTCATCCATAATACGCACCCCTAAAACTGTGCTGAAAATGTAGGAAAATGCTTCTACTAACGCATAATACGCACCCCTTGTTTGGTAATCAAACCCTATAAATTGTACCTCTCCAATTTTCATTACGGCCAGCGTTCCCTAGTCTTATTCAAGCTGTAATTGAAGATATTTATCAAGATTTTCGATCATCACGATACTAAAAGGAAACGGAAATAACTATATTGTGCCTACTGCGCAGACTCATTAACATGTTTTTGCAATCTACCGGATCTGTATGCAATTCGAGTTTGTTATACATAACTCGTGTTTACTTAATAATTGCCGGAGTTGGTCTGAGAAATATTTAACAAAGAATAAAATGAATAAAGGAACAAAGAAATAAATTCAATCAAATTTATTGGTCTTGATTATAAGACAATTACTTTGCAACTGAAGTTCTTCATGAATCCGTAGCACCAATTTGGAGAAGCTTTGAAAATTTTCTCAGGGTATTTTTTCATCTTTTTTAGGGCCAACAACCTTATGTCTATAGTGCTGATGGCAAGTCCAGCAGCCCGCCTTTCTGCAATTTCCTCCACCTTCTATTTGAGAATACTTGGCCTCTTTTCCTCTACCGGGGGCTCTTGAAGAAGGTTTGCAGCCACAATTTCTTTCCTTGTTTTTTCTTCATAATCTTATATTTACTTCACTTATATCGTACTTTCTTCCTGCTGCACGATTCCCCACTTGTTCTGCCGCAACAATAACTTTTCTCTTGAATTCACTGGGGTAACTTGTTCTTCTTGAATTCATTTTTAACCACGGGTGTTGTAGAGTAAGAAAAAGAGTAGGAAAGAATATGTTCTGTTCTTCTCGAGATAATGTTGCGAATTGCTGGTCGTTTAGCTTATCGACACGTTTTACCGATATCCGTTTCCACCAAAATAAACTTTCTTATTCCGGTAGTCACGACCAATCAGAGCGTATCATCCACAAGTAACATGCGGCGACCATAGTTCGTCGCATGGCCGTAAGTTTTTCCCAAAAAAAATTTTAAATATAGAATAATATTATTCTAATTTAGTTTTATGATAGTTCTTATTTTATTTTACATTTGTAAGTATTGTTAAGTACTTGACTGTATTTGACATATTTATGGAGTCGCAATCGCCGAATGTTAGTGTCAAATTGTCGTATGCTTGTGATGAGTAGTCATTTTTCCACTGAAACCGACCTATGAAACGGCAATTCTTTAAAGATTTTTTTTTTGTAGCTGTGCATATTACGTACGCCTAATTTTGCTTAATATTTTTCAGAAAAAATGCGTATTATATATGGGGGATTACGGTATTTTTACTATTCTGCATTCCATCATTTTTCTCTTACTCATTCACAATACTCAGATCATTATCATTATTAATTTTTGACTATTTTTTTATTTTATTACACTTACTTTTTATTCCAACTCCCAGGTCTTTGTCACAATATTAATAATTTCTAAATAGTATTTTTTTCAACTTTTTTCTCCTGATTATTATTTGAGACTTCTTTCTTATCTCTACAGATTTTAACACTAGCCTCAGTTAGTTGTTGCTATTTTTAGTTCGTCTTTCTTTCATCTTATTTACCTTGCCTTTCTTTACAACTCTCATGTCGTTGTCATTATTATTAATGCTTGAATGTTCTTTCTTTCATAACATTTCTCTTTCACATTATCACATCTCTCAAATCATTGTCATTATTAATGTTTGACTAGTCTTTCTTTCATCTTATTCATCTTGGCTTTCTTTACAACTCTCATGTCGTTGTCATTATTATTAATGCTTGAATTTTCTTTCTTTCATAACATTTCTCTTTCGCATTATCACATCTCTCAAATCATTGTCATTATTAATGTTTGACTAGTCTTTCTTTCATCTTATTTATCTTGCCTTTCTTTACAACTCTCATGCCGTTGTCATTATTATTAATGCTTGAATGTTCTTTCTTTCATAACATTTCTCTTTCACATAATCACATCTCTCAAATCATTGTCATTATTAATGTTTGACTAGTCTTTCTTTCATCTTATTTATCTTGGCTTTCTTTACAACTCTCATGCCGTTGTCATTATTATTAATGTTTGAATGTTCTTTCTTTCATAACATTTCTCTTTCACATTATCACATCTCTCAAATCATTGTCATTATTAATGTTTGACTAGTCTTTCTTTCATCTTATTTATCTTGGCTTTCTTTACAACTCTCATGCCGTTGTCATTATTATTAATGCTTGAATGTTCTTTCTTTCATAACATTTCTCTTTCGCATTATCACATCTCTCAAATCATTGTCATTATTAATGTTTGACTAGTCTTTCTTTCATCTTATTTATCTTGCCTTTCTTTACAACTCTCATGTCGTTGTCATTATTATTAATGCTTGAATGTTCTTTCTTTCATAACATTTCTCTTTCACATTATCACATCACTCAAATCATTGTCATTATTAATGTTTGACTAGTCTTCCTTTCATATTATTTATCTTGCCTTTCTTTACAACTCTCATGTCGTTGTCATTATTATTAATGCTTGAATGTTCTTTCTTTCATAACATTTCTCTTTCACATTATCACATCTCTCAAATCATTGTCATTATTAATGTTTGACTAGTCTTTCTTTCATCTTATTTATCTTGCCTTTCTTTACAACTCTCATGCCGTTGTCATTATTATTAATGCTTGAATGTTCTTTCTTTCATAACATTTCTCTTTCACATAATCACATCTCTCAAATCATTGTCATTATTAATGTTTGACTAGTCTTTCTTTCATCTTATTTATCTTGGCTTTCTTTACAACTCTCATGCCGTTGTCATTATTATTAATGTTTGAATGTTCTTTCTTTCATAACATTTCTCTTTCACATTATCACATCTCTCAAATCATTGTCATTATTAATGCTTGACTAGTCTTTCTTTCATCTTATTTATCTTGGCTTTCTTTACAACTCTCATGTCGTTGTCAATATTATTAATGCTTGAATGTTCTTTCTTTCATAACATTTCTCTTTCGCATTATCACATCTCTCAAATCATTGTCATTATTAATGTTTGACTAGTCTTTCTTTCATCTTATTTATCTTGGCTTTCTTTACAACTCTCATGCCGTTGTCATTATTATTAATGCTTGAATGTTCTTTCTTTCATAACATTTCTCTTTCGCATTATCACATCTCTCAAATCATTGTCATTATTAATGTTTGACTAGTCTTTCTTTCATCTTATTTATCTTGGCTTTTTTTACAACTCTCATGTCGTTGTCATTATTATTAATGCTTGAATGTTCTTTCTTTCATAACATTTCTCTTTCGCATTATCACATCTCTCAAATCATTGTCATTATTAATGTTTGACTAGTCTTTCTTTCATCTTATTTATCTTGCCTTTCTTTACAACTCTCATGTCGTTGTCATTATTATTAATGCTTGAATGTTCTTTCTTTCATAACATTTCTCTTTCGCATTATCACATCTCTCAAATCATTGTCATTATTAATGTTTGACTAGTCTTTCTTTCATCTTATTTATCTTGCCTTTCTTTACAACTCTCATGTCGTTGTCATTATTATTAATGCGTGAATGTTCTTTCTTTCATAACATTTCTCTTTCACATTATCACATCTCTCAAATCATTGTCATTATTAATGTTTGACTAGTCTTTCTTTCATCTTATTTATCTTGGCTTTTTTTACAACTCTCATGTCGTTGTCATTATTATTAATGCTTCAATGTTCTTTCTTTCATAACATTTCTCTTTCGCATTATCACATCTCTCAAATCATTGTCATTATTAATGTTTGACTAGTCTTTCTTTCATCTTATTTATCTTGCCTTTCTTTACAACTCTCATGTTGTTGTCTTTATTATTAATGCTTGAATGTTCTTTCTTTCATAACATTTCTCTTTCACATTATCACATCTCTCAAATCATTGTCATTATTAATGTTTGACTAGTCTTTCTTTCATCTTATTTATCTTGCCTTTCTTTACAACTCTCATGTCGTTGTCATTATTATTAATGCTTGAATGTTCTTTCTTTCATAACATTTCTCTTTCGCATTATCACATCTCTCAAATCATTGTCATTATTAATGTTTGACTAGTCTTTCTTTCATCTTATTTATCTTGCCTTTCTTTACAACTCTCATGTCGTTGTCATTATTATTAATGCTTGAATGTTCTTTCTTTCATAACATTTCTCTTTCGCATTATCACATCTCTCAAATCATTGTCATTATTAATGTTTGACTAGTCTTTCTTTCATCTTATTTATCTTGCCTTTCTTTACAACTCTCATGTCGTTGTCATTATTATTAATGCGTGAATGTTCTTTCTTTCATAACATTTCTCTTTCACATTATCACATCTCTCAAATCATTGTCATTATTAATGTTTGACTAGTCTTTCTTTCATCTTATTTATCTTGGCTTTTTTTACAACTCTCATGTCGTTGTCATTATTATTAATGCTTCAATGTTCTTTCTTTCATAACATTTCTCTTTCGCATTATCACATCTCTCAAATCATTGTCATTATTAATGTTTGACTAGTCTTTCTTTCATCTTATTTATCTTGCCTTTCTTTACAACTCTCATGTTGTTGTCTTTATTATTAATGCTTGAATGTTCTTTCTTTCATAACATTTCTCTTTCACATTATCACATCTCTCAAATCATTGTCATTATTAATGTTTGACTAGTCTTTCTTTCATCTTATTTATCTTGCCTTTCTTTACAACTCTCATGTCGTTGTCATTATTATTAATGCGTGAATGTTCTTTCTTTCATAACATTTCTCTTTCACATTATCACATCTCTCAAATCATTGTCATTATTAATGTTTGACTAGTCTTTCTTTCATCTTATTCATCTTGGCTTTCTTTACAACTCTCATGTCGTTGTCATTATTATTAATGCTTGAATTTTCTTTCTTTCATAACATTTCTCTTTCGCATTATCACATCTCTCAAATCATTGTCATTATTAATGTTTGACTAGTCTTTCTTTCATCTTATTTATCTTGCCTTTCTTTACAACTCTCATGCCGTTGTCATTATTATTAATGCTTGAATGTTCTTTCTTTCATAACATTTCTCTTTCACATAATCACATCTCTCAAATCATTGTCATTATTAATGTTTGACTAGTCTTTCTTTCATCTTATTTATCTTGGCTTTCTTTACAACTCTCATGCCGTTGTCATTATTATTAATGTTTGAATGTTCTTTCTTTCATAACATTTCTCTTTCACATTATCACATCTCTCAAATCATTGTCATTATTAATGTTTGACTAGTCTTTCTTTCATCTTATTTATCTTGGCTTTCTTTACAACTCTCATGCCGTTGTCATTATTATTAATGCTTGAATGTTCTTTCTTTCATAACATTTCTCTTTCGCATTATCACATCTCTCAAATCATTGTCATTATTAATGTTTGACTAGTCTTTCTTTCATCTTATTTATCTTGGCTTTCTTTACAACTCTCATGTCGTTGTCATTATTATTAATGCTTGAATGTTCTTTCTTTCATAACATTTCTCTTTCACATTATCACATCTCTCAAATCATTGTCATTATTAATGTTTGACTAGTCTTTCTTTCATCTTATTTATCTTTGCTTTTTTTACAACTCTCATGTCGTTGTCATTATTATTAATGCTTGAATGTTCTTTCTTTCATAACATTTCTCTTTCGCATTATCACATCTCTCAAATCATTGTCATTATTAATGTTTGACTAGTCTTTCTTTCATCTTATTCATCTTGGCTTTCTTTAAAACTCTCATGTCGTTGTCATTATTATTAATGCTTGAATTTTCTTTCTTTCATAACATTTCTCTTTCGCATTATCACATCTCTCAAATCATTGTCATTATTAATGTTTGACTAGTTTTCTTTCATCTTATTTATCTTGCCTTTCTTTACAACTCTCATGCCGTTGTCATTATTATTAATGCTTGAATGTTCTTTCTTTCATAACATTTCTCTTTCACATAATCACATCTCTCAAATCATTGTCATTATTAATGTTTGACTTGTCTTTCTTTCATCTTATTTATCTTGGCTTTCTTTACAACTCTCATGCCGTTGTCATTATTATTAATGTTTGAATGTTCTTTCTTTCATAACATTTCTCTTTCACATTATCACATCTCTCAAATCATTGTCATTATTAATGTTTGACTAGTCTTTCTTTCATCTTATTTATCTTGGCTTTCTTTACAACTCTCATGCCGTTGTCATTATTATTAATGCTTGAATGTTCTTTCTTTCATAACATTTCTCTTTCGCATTATCACATCTCTCAAATCATTGTCATTATTAATGTTTGACTAGTCTTTCTTTCATCTTATTTATCTTGGCTTTCTTTACAACTCTCATGTCGTTGTCATTATTATTAATGCTTGAATGTTCTTTCTTTCATAACATTTCTCTTTCACATTATCACATCTCTCAAATCATTGTCATTATTAATGTTTGACTAGTCTTTCTTTCATCTTATTTATCTTTGCTTTTTTTACAACTCTCATGTCGTTGTCATTATTATTAATGCTTGAATGTTCTTTCTTTCATAACATTTCTCTTTCGCATTATCACATCTCTCAAATCATTGTCATTATTAATGTTTGACTAGTCTTTCTTTCATCTTATTTATCTTGCCTTTCTTTACAACTCTCATGTCGTTGTCATTATTAGTAATGCGTGAATGTTCTTTCTTTCATAACATTTCTCTTTCACATTATCACATCTCTCAAATCATTGTCATTATTAATGTTTGACTAGTCTTTCTTTCATCTTATTCATCTTGGCTTTCTTTACAACTCTCATGTCGTTGTCATTATTATTAATGCTTGAATTTTCTTTCTTTCATAACATTTCTCTTTCGCATTATCACATCTCTCAAATCATTGTCATTATTAATGTTTGACTAGTCTTTCTTTCATCTTATTTATCTTGCCTTTCTTTACAACTCTCATGCCGTTGTCATTATTATTAATGCTTGAATGTTCTTTCTTTCATAACATTTCTCTTTCACATAATCACATCTCTCAAATCATTGTCATTATTAATGTTTGACTAGTCTTTCTTTCATCTTATTTATCTTGGCTTTCTTTACAACTCTCATGCCGTTGTCATTATTATTAATGTTTGAATGTTCTTTCTTTCATAACATTTCTCTTTCACATTATCACATCTCTCAAACCATTGTCATTATTAATGTTTGACTAGTCTTTCTTTCATCTTATTTATCTTGGCTTTCTTTACAACTCTCATGCCGTTGTCATTATTATTAATGCTTGAATGTTCTTTCTTTCATAAAATTTCTCTTTCGCATTATCACATCTCTCAAATCATTGTCATTATTAATGTTTGACTAGTCTTTCTTTCATCTTATTTATCTTGGCTTTCTTTACAACTCTCATGTCGTTGTCATTATTATTAATGCTTGAATGTTCTTTCTTTCATAACATTTCTCTTTCACATTATCACATCTCTCAAATCATTGTTATTATTAATGTTTGACTAGTCTTTCTTTCATATTATTTATCTTGCCTTTCTTTACAACTCTCATGCCGTTGTCATTATTATTAATGCTTGAATGTTCTTTCTTTCATAACATTTCTCTTTCGCATTATCACATCTCTCAAATCATTGTCATTATTAATGTTTGAATAGTCTTTCTTTCATCTTATTTATCTTGGCTTTTTTACAACTCTCATGTCGTTGTCATTATTATTAATGCTTTAATGTTCTTTCTTTCATAACATTTCTCTTTCGCATTATCACATCTCTCAAATCATTGTCATTATTAATGTTTGACTAGTCTTTCTTTCATCTTATTTATCTTGCCTTTCTTTACAACTCTCATGTCGTTGTCATTATTATTAATGCGTGAATGTTCTTTCTTTCATAACATTTCTCTTTCACATTATCACATCTCTCAAATCATTGTCATTATTAATGTTTGACTAGTCTTTCTTTCATCTTATTCATCTTGGCTTTCTTTACAACTCTCATGCCGTTGTCATTATTATTAATGCTTGAATGTTCTTTCTTTCATAACATTTCTCTTTCGCATTATCACATCTCTCAAATCATTGTCATTATTAATGTTTGACTAGTCTTTCTTTCATCTTATTTATCTTGGCTTTCTTTACAACTCTCATGACGTTGTCATTATTATTAATGCTTGAATGTTCTTTCTTTCATAACATTTCTCTTTCACATTATCACATCTCTCAAATCATTGTCATTATTAATGTTTGACTAGTCTTTCTTTCATCTTATTTATCTTGCGTTTCTTTACAACTCTCATGTCGTTGTCATTATTATTAATGCTTGAATGTTCTTTCTTTCATAACATTTCTCTTTCACATTATCACATCTCTCAAATCATTGTCATTATTAATGTTTGACTAGTCTTTCTTTCATCTTATTTATCTTGGCTTTCTTTACAACTCTCATGTTGTTGTCATTATTATTAATGCTTGAATGTTCTTTCTTTCATAACATTTTTCTTTCACATTATCACATCTCTCAAATCATTGTCATTATTAATGTTTGACTAGTCTTTCTTTCATCTTATTTATCTTGCCTTTCTTTACAACTCTCATGTCGTTGTCATTATTATTAATGCTTGAATGTTCTTTCTTTCATAACATTTCTCTTTCACATTATCACATCTCTCAAATCATTGTCATTATTAATGTTTGACTAGTCTTTCTTTCGTCTTATTTATATTGCCTTTCTTTACAACTCTCATGTCGTTGTCATTATTATTAATGCTTGAATGTTCTTTCTTTCATAACATTTCTCTTTCACATTATCACATCTCTCAAATCATTGTCATTATTAATGTTTGACTAGTCTTTCTTTCATCTTATTTATCTTGGCTTTCTTTACAACTCTCATGCCGTTGTCATTATTATTAATGCTTGAATGTTCTTTCTTTCATAACATTTCTCTTTCGCATTATCACATCTCTCAAATCATTGTCATTATTAATGTTTGACTAATCTTTCTTTCATCTTATTTATCTTGGCTTTTTTTACAACTCTCATGTCGTTGTCATTATTATTAATGCTTGAATGTTCTTTCTTTCATAACATTTCTCTTTCGCATTATCACATCTCTCAAATCATTGTCAATATTAATGTTTGACTAGTCTTTCTTTCATCTTATTTTTCTTGCCTTTCTTTACAACTCTCATGTCGTTGTCATTATTATTAATGCTTGAATGTTCTTTCTTTCATAACATTTCTCTTTCGCATTATCACATCTCTCAAATCATTGTCATTATTAATGTTTGACTAGACTTTCTTTCATCTTATTTATCTTGCCTTTCTTTACAACTCTCATGCCGTTGTCATTATTATTAATGCTTGAATGTTCTTTCTTTCATAACATTTCTCTTTCGCATTATCACATCTCTCAAATCATTGTCATTATTAATGTTTGACTAGTCTTTCTTTCATCTTATTTATCTTTGCTTTTTTTACAACTCTCATGTCGTTGTCATTATTATTAATGCTTGAATGTTCTTTCTTTCATAACATTTCTCTTTCGCATTATCACATCTCTCAAATCATTGTCATTATTAATGTTTGACTAGTCTTTCTTTCATCTTATTTATCTTGCCTTTCTTTACAACTCTCATGTCGTTGTCATTATTATTAATGCGTGAATGTTCTTTCTTTCATAACATTTCTCTTTCACATTATCACATCTCTCAAATCATTGTCATTATTAATGTTTGACTAGTCTTTCTTTCATCTTATTCATCTTGGCTTTCTTTACTACTCTCATGTCGTTGTCATTATTATTAATGCTTGAATTTTCTTTCTTTCATAACATTTCTCTTTCGCATTATCACATCTCTCAAATCATTGTCATTATTAATGTTTGACTAGTCTTTCTTTCATCTTATTTATCTTGCCTTTCTTTACAACTCTCATGCCGTTGTCATTATTATTAATGCTTGAATGTTCTTTCTTTCATAACATTTCTCTTTCACATAATCACATCTCTCAAATCATTGTCATTATTAATGTTTGACTAGTCTTTCTTTCATCTTATTTATCTTGGCTTTCTTTACAACTCTCATGCCGTTGTCATTATTATTAATGTTTGAATGTTCTTTCTTTCATAACATTTCTCTTTCACATTATCACATCTCTCAAATCATTGTCATTATTAATGTTTGACTAGTCTTTCTTTCATCTTATTTATCTTGGCTTTCTTCACAACTCTCATGCCGTTGTCATTATTATTAATGCTTGAATGTTCTTTCTTTCATAAGATTACTCTTTCGCATTATCACATCTCTCAAATCATTGTCATTATTAATGTTTGACTAGTCTTTCTTTCATCTTATTTATCTTGGCTTTCTTTACAACTCTCATGTCGTTGTCATTATTATTAATGCTTGAATGTTCTTTCTTTCATAACATTTCTCTTTCACATTATCACATCTCTCAAATCATTGTCATTATTAATGTTTGACTAGTCTTTCTTTCATCTTATTCATCTTGGCTTTCTTTACAACTCTCATGTCGTTGTCATTATTATTAATGCTTGAATTTTCTTTCTTTCATAACATTTCTCTTTCGCATTATCACATCTCTCAAATCATTGTCATTATTAATGTTTGACTAGTCTTTCTTTCATCTTATTTATCTTGCCTTTCTTTACAACTCTCATGCCGTTGTCATTATTATTAATGGTTGAATGTTCTTTCTTTCATAACATTTCTCTTTCACATAATCACATCTCTCAAATCATTGTCATTATTAATGATTGACTAGTCTTTCTTTCATCTTATTTATCTTGGCTTTCTTTACAACTCTCATGCCGTTGTCATTATTATTAATGCTTGAATGTTCTTTCTTTCATAACATTTCTCTTTCGCATTATCACATCTCTCAAATCATTGTCATTATTAATGTTTGACTAGTCTTTCTCTCATCTTATTTATCTTGGCTTTCTTTACAACTCTCATGTCGTTGTCATTATTATTAATGCTTGAATGTTCTTTCTTTCATAACATTTCTCTTTCACATTATCACATCTCTCAAATCATTGTCATTATTAATGTTTGACTAGTCTTTCTTTCATATTATTTATCTTGCCTTTCTTTACAACTCTCATGTCGTTATCATTATTATTAATGCTTGAATGTTCTTTCTTTCATAACATTTCTCTTTCACATTATCACATCTCTCAAATCATTGTGATTATTAATGTTTGACTAGTCTTTCTTTCATCTTATTTATCTTGCCTTTCTTTACAACTCTCATGCCGTTGTCATTATTATTAATGCTTGAATGTTCTTTCTTTCATAACATTTCTCTTTCACATAATCACATCACTCAAATCATTGTCATTATTAATGTTTGACTAGTCTTTCTTTCATCTTATTTATCTTGGCTTTCTTTACAACTCTCATGCCGTTGTCATTATTATTAATGTTTGAATGTTCTTTCTTTCATAACATTTCTCTTTCACATTATCACATCTCTCAAATCATTGTCATTATTAATGTTTGACTAGTCTTTCTTTCATCTTATTTATCTTGGCTTTCTTTACAACTCTCATGCCGTTGTCATTATTATTAATGCTTGAATGTTCTTTCTTTCATAACATTTCTCTTTCGCATTATCACATCTCTCAAATCATTGTCATTATTAATGTCTGACTAGTCTTTCTTTCATCTTATTTATCTTGGCTTTTTTTACAACTCTCATGTCGTTGTCATTATTATTAATGCTTGAATGTTCTTTCTTTCATAACATTTCTCTTTCGCATTATCACATCTCTCAAATCATTGTCATTATTAATGTTTGACTAGTCTTTCTTTCATCTTATTTATCTTGCCTTTCTTTACAACTCTCATGCCGTTGTCATTATTATTAATGCTTGAATGTTCTTTCTTTCATAACATTTCTCTTTCGCATTATCACATCTCTCAAATCATTGTCATTATTAATGTTTGACTAGTCTTTCTTTCATCTTATTTATCTTGGCTTTCTTTACAACTCTCATGCCGTTGTCATTATTATTAATGCTTGAATGTTCTTTCTTTCATAACATTTCTCTTTCGCATTATCACATCTCTCAAATCATTGTCATTATTAATGTTTGACTAGTCTTTCTTTCATCTTATTTATCTTGGCTTTCTTTACAACTCTCATGCCGTTGTCATTATTATTAATGCTTGAATGTTCTTTCTTTCATAACATTTCTCTTTCACATTATCACATCTCTCAAATCATTGTCATTATTAATGTTTGACTAGTCTTTCTTTCATATTATTTATCTTGCCTTTCTTTACAACTCTCATGTCGTTATCATTATTATTAATGCTTGAATGTTCTTTCTTTCATAACATTTCTCTTTCACATTATCACATCTCTCAAATCATTGTGATTATTAATGTTTGACTAGTCTTTCTTTCAACTTATTTATCTTGCCTTTCTTTACAACTCTCATGCCGTTGTCATTATTATTAATGCTTGAATGTTCTTTCTTTCATAACATTTCTCTTTCACATAATCACATCTCTCAAATCATTGTCATTATTAATGTTTGACTAGTCTTTCTTTAATCTTATTTAACTTGGCTTTCTTTACAACTCTCATGCCGTTGTCATTATTATTAATGTTTGAATGTTCTTTCTTTCATAACATTTCTCTTTCACATTATCACATCTCTCAAATCATTGTCATTATTAATGTTTGACTAGTCTTTCTTTCATCTTATTTATCTTGGCTTTCTTTACAACTCTCATGTCGTTGTCATTATTATTAATGCTTGAATGTTCTTTCTTTCATACCATTCTCTTTCACATTATCACATCTCTCAAATCATTGTCATTATTAATGTTTGACTAGTCTTTCTTTCATCTTATTTATCTTGGCTTTCTTTACAACTCTCATGTCGTTGTCATTATTATTAATGCTTGAATGTTCTTTCTTTCATAACATTTCTCTTTCACATTATCACATCTCTCAAATCATTGTCATTATTAATGTTTGACTAGTCTTTCTTTCATCTTATTTATCTTGGCTTTCTTTACAACTCTCATGCCGTTGTCATTATTATTAATGTTTGAATGTTCTTTCTTTCATAACATTTCTCTTTCACATTATCACATCTCTCAAATCATTGTCATTATTAATGTTTGACTAGTCTTTCTTTCATCTTATTTATCTTGGCTTTCTTTACAACTCTCATGTCGTTGTCATTATTATTAATGCTTGAATGTTCTTTCTTTCATAACATTTCTCTTTCACATTATCACATCTCTCAAATCATTGTCATTATTAATGTTTGACTAGTCTTTCTTTCATCTTATTTATCTTGGCTTTCTTTACAACTCTCATGTCGTTGTCATTATTATTAATGCTTGAATGTTCTTTCTTTCATAACATTTCTCTTTCACATTATCACATCTCTCAAATCATTGTCATTATTAATGTTTGACTAGTCTTTCTTTCATCTTATTTATCTTGGCTTTCTTTACAACTCTCATGTCGTTGTCATTATTATTAATGCTTGAATGTTCTTTCTTTCATAACATTTCTCTTTCACATTATCACATCTCTCAAATCATTGTCATTATTAATGTTTGACTAGTCTTTCTTTCATCTTATTTATCTTGGCTTTTTTTACAACTCTCAGGTCGTTGTCATTATTATTAATGCTTGAATGTTCTTTCTTTCATACCATTCTCTTTCACATTATCACATCTCTCAAATCATTGTCATTATTAATGTTTGACTAGTCTTTCTTTCATATTATTTATCTTGCCTTTCTTTACAACTCTCATGTCGTTGTCATTATTATTAATGCTTGAATGTTCTTTCTTTCATAACATTTCTCTTTCACATTATCACATCTCTCAAATCATTGTCATTATTAATGTTTGACTAGTCTTTCTTTCATCTTATTTATCTTGGATTTCTTTACAACTCTCATGCCGTTGTCATTATTATTAATGCTTGAATGTTCTTTCTTTCATAAAATTTCTCTTTCGCATTATCACATCTCTCAAATCATTGTCATTATTAATGTTTGACTAGTCTTTCTTTCATCTTATTTATCTTGGCTTTCTTTACAACTCTCATGCCGTTGTCATTATTATTAATGCTTGAATGTTCTTTCTTTCATAACATTTCTCTTTCGCATTATCACATCTCTCAAATCATTGTCATTATTAATGTTTGACTAGTCTTTCTTTCATCTTATTTATCTTGGCTTTTTTTACAACTCTCATGTCGTTGTCATTATTATTAATGCTTGAATGTTCTTTCTTTCATAACATTTCTCTTTCGCATTATCACATCTCTCAAATCATTGTCATTATTAATGTTTGACTAGTCTTTCTTTCATCTTATTTATCTTGCCTTTCTTTACAACTCTCATGACGTTGTCATTATTATTAATGCTTGAATGTTCTTTCTTTCATAACATTTCTCTTTCGCATTATCACATCTCTCAAATCATTGTCATTATTAATGTTTGACTAGTCTTTCTTTCATCTTATTTATCTTGGCTTTCTTTACAACTCTCATGCCGTTGTCATTATTATTAATGCTTGAATGTTCTTTCTTTCATAACATTTCTTTTTCGCATTATCACATCTCTCAAATCATTGTCATTATTAATGTTTGACTAGTCTTTCTTTCATCTTATTTATCGTGGCTTTTTGTACAACTCTCATGTCGTTGTCATTATTATTAATGCTTGAATGTTCTTTCTTTCATAACTTTTCTCTTTCACATTATCACATCTCTCAAATCATTGTCATTATTAATGTTTGACTAGTCTTTCTTTCATATTATTTATCTTGCCTTTCTTTACAACTCTCATGTTGTTATCATTATTATTAATGCTTGAATGTTCTTTCTTTCATAACATTTCTCTTTCACATTATCACATCTCTCAAATCATTGTCATTATTAATGTTTGACTAGTCTTTCTTTCATCTTATTTATCTTGCCTTTCTTTACAACTCTCATGCCGTTGTCATTATTATTAATGCTTGAATGTTCTTTCTTTCATAACATTTCTCTTTCACATAATCACATCTCTCAAATCATTGTCATTATTAATGTTTGACTAGTCTTTCTTTCATCTTATTTATCTTGGCTTTCTTTACAACTCTCATGCCGTTGTCATTATTATTAATGCTTGAATGTTCTTTCTTTCATAACATTTCTCTTTCGCATTATCACATCTCTCAAATCATTGTCATTATTAATGTTTGACTAGTCTTTCTTTCATCTTATTTATCTTGGCTTTTTTTACAACTCTCATGTCGTTGTCATTATTATTAATGCTTGAATGTTCTTTCTTTCATAACATTTCTCTTTCGCATTATCACATCTCTCAAATCATTGTCATTATTAATGTTTGACTAGTCTTTCTTTCATCTTATTTATCTTGCCTTTCTTTACAACTCTCATGACGTTGTCATTATTATTAATGCTTGAATGTTCTTTCTTTCATAACATTTCTCTTTCGCATTATCACATCTCTCAAATCATTGTCATTATTAATGTTTGACTAGTCTTTCTTTCATCTTATTTATCTTGGCTTTCTTTACAACTCTCATGCCGTTGTCATTATTATTAATGCTTGAATGTTCTTTCTTTCATAACATTTCTTTTTCGCATTATCACATCTCTCAAATCATTGTCATTATTAATGTTTGACTAGTCTTTCTTTCATCTTATTTATCGTGGCTTTTTGTACAACTCTCATGTCGTTGTCATTATTATTAATGCTTGAATGTTCTTTCTTTCATAACTTTTCTCTTTCACATTATCACATCTCTCAAATCATTGTCATTATTAATGTTTGACTAGTCTTTCTTTCATATTATTTATCTTGCCTTTCTTTACAACTCTCATGTTGTTATCATTATTATTAATGCTTGAATGTTCTTTCTTTCATAACATTTCTCTTTCACATTATCACATCTCTCAAATCATTGTCATTATTAATGTTTGACTAGTCTTTCTTTCATCTTATTTATCTTGCCTTTCTTTACAACTCTCATGCCGTTGTCATTATTATTAATGCTTGAATGTTCTTTCTTTCATAACATTTCTCTTTCACATAATCACATCTCTCAAATCATTGTCATTATTAATGTTTGACTAGTCTTTCTTTCATCTTATTTATCTTGGCTTTCTTTACAACTCTCATGCCGTTGTCATTATTATTAATGTTTGAATGTTCTTTCTTTCATAACATTTCTCTTTCACATTATCACATCTCTCAAATCATTGTCATTATTAATGTTTGACTAGTCTTTCTTTCATCTTATTTATCTTGGCTTTCTTTACAACTCTCATGCCGTTGTCATTATTATTAATGCTTGAATGTTCTTTCTTTCATAACATTTCTCTTTCGCATTATCACATCTCTCAAATCATTGTCATTATTAATGTTTGACTAGTCTTTCTTTCATCTTATTTATCTTGCCTTTCTTTACAACTCTCATGCCGTTGTCATTATTATTAATGCTTGAATGTTCTTTCTTTCATAACATTTCTCTTTCGCATTATCACATCTCTCAAATCATTGTCATTATTAATGTTTGACTAGTCTTTCTTTCATCTTATTTATCTTGGCTTTTTTTACAACTCTCATGTCGTTGTCATTATTATTAATGCTTGAATTTTCTTTCTTTCATAACATTTCTCTTTCGCATTATCACATCTCTCAAATCATTGTCATTATTAATGTTTGACTAGTCTTTCTTTCATCTTATTTATCTTGCCTTTCTTTACAACTCTCATGTCGTTGTCATTATTATTAATGCTTGAATGTTCTTTCTTTCATAACATTTCTCTTTCGCATTATCACATCTCTCAAATCATTGTCATTATTAATGTTTGAATAGTCTTTCTTTTATCTTATTTATCTTGGCTTTCTTTACAACTCTCATGCCGTTGTCATTATTATTAATGCTTGAATGTTCTTTCTTTCATAACATTTCTCTTTCGCATTATCACATCTCTCAAATCATTGTCATTATTAATGTTTGACTAGTCTTTCTTTCATCTTATTTATCTTGGCTTTCTTTACAACTCTCATGTCGTTGTCATTATTATTAATGCTTGAATGTTCTTTCTTTCATAACATTTCTCTTTCACATTATCACATCTCTCAAATCATTGTCATTATTAATGTTTGACTAGTCTTTCTTTCATATTATTTATCTTGCCTTTCTTTACAACTCTCATGTCGTTATCATTATTATTAATGCTTGAATGTTCTTTCTTTCATAACATTTCTCTTTCACATTATCACATCTCTCAAATCATTGTCATTATTAATGTTTGACTAGTTTTTCTTTCATCTTATTTATCTTGCCTTTCTTTACAACTCTCATGACGTTGTCATTATTATTAATGCTTGAATGTTCTTTCTTTCATAACATTTCTCTTTCACATAATCACATCTCTCAAATCATTGTCATTATTAATGTTTGACTAGTCTTTCTTTCATCTTATTTATCTTGGCTTTCTTTACAACTCTCATGCCGTTGTCATTATTATTAATGTTTGAATGTTCTTTCTTTCATAACATTTCTCTTTCACATTATCACATCTCTCAAATCATTGTCATTATTAATGTTTGACTAGTCTTTCTTTCATCTTATTTATCTTGGCTTTCTTTACAACTCTCATGCCGTTGTCATTATTATTAATGCTTGAATGTTCTTTCTTTCATAACATTTCTCTTTCGCATTATCACATCTCTCAAATCATTGTCATTATTAATGTTTGACTAGTCTTTCTTTCATCTTATTTATCTTGGCTTTCTTTACAACTCTCATGTCGTTGTCATTATTATTAATGCTTGAATGTTCTTTCTTTCATAACATTTCTCTTTCACATTATCAAATCTCTCAAATCAGTGTCATTATTAATGTTTGACTAGTCTTTCTTTCATATTATTTATCTTGCCTTTCTTTACAACTCTCATGTCGTTGTCATTATTATTAATGCTTGAATGTTCTTTCTTTCATAACATTTCTCTTTCACATTATCACATCTCTCAAATCATTGTCATTATTAATGTTTGACTAGTCTTTCTTTCATCTTATTTATCTTGGCTTTCTTTACAACTCTCATGCCGTTGTCATTATTATTAATGCTTGAATGTTCTTTCTTTCATAACATTTCTCTTTCGCATTATCACATCTCTCAAATCATTGTCATTATTAATGTTTGACTAGTCTTTCTTTCATCTTATTAATCTTGGCTTTTTTTACAACTCTCATGTCGTTGTCATTATTATTAATGCTTGAATGTTCTTTCTTTCATAACATGTCTCTTTCGCTTTATCACATCTCTCAAATCATTGTCATTATTAATGTTTGACTAGTCTTTCTTTCATCTTATTTATCTTGGCTTTCTTTACAACTCTCATGTCGTTGTCATTATTATTAATGCTTGAATGTTCTTTCTTTCATAACATTTCTCTTTCACATTATCACATCTCTCAAATCATTGTCATTATTAATGTTTGACTAGTCTTTCTTTCATCTTATTTATCTTGCCTTTCTTTACAACTCTCATGTCGTTGTCATTAT
The DNA here is from genome assembly GCA_964036315.1 of Acanthosepion esculentum. NCBI lineage: Eukaryota > Metazoa > Mollusca > Cephalopoda > Sepiida > Sepiidae > Acanthosepion > Acanthosepion esculentum. The sequence continues at coordinate 104,586,000 of OZ038476.1, read as the reverse complement.
TATTAATGCTTGAATGTTCTTTCTTTCATAACATTTCTCTTTCACATTATAACATCTCTCAAATCATTGTCATTATTAATGTTTGACTAGTCTTTCTTTCATCTTATTTATCTTGGCTTTCTTTACAACTCTCATGTCGTTGTCATTATTATTAATGCTTGAATGTTCGTTCTTTCATAACATTTCTCTTTCACATTATCACATCTCTCAAATCATTGTCATTATTAATGTTTGACTAGTCTTTCTTTCATCTTATTTATCTTGCCTTTCTTTACAACTCTCATGTCGTTGTCATTATTATTAATGCTTGAATGTTCTTTCTTTCATAACATTTCTCTTTCACATTATCACATCTCTCAAATCATTGTCATTATTAATGTTTGACTAGTCTTTCTTTCATCTTATTTATCTTGCCTTTCTTTACAACTCTCATGTCGTTGTCATTATTATTAATGCTTGAATGTTCTTTCTTTCATAACATTTCTCTTTCACATTATCACATCTCTCAAATCATTGTCATTATTAATGTTTGACTAGTCTTTCTTTCATCTTATTTATCTTGGCTTTCTTTACAACTCTCATGCCGTTGTCATTATTATTAATGCTTGAATGTTCTTTCTTTCATAACTTTTCTCTTTCGCATTATCACATCTCTCAAATCATTGTCATTATTAATGTTTGACTAGTCTTTCTTTCATCTTATTTATCTTGGCTTTCTTTACAACTCTCATGTCGTTGTCATTATTATTATTGCTTGAATGTTCTTTCTTTCATAACATTTCTCTTTCACATTATCACATCTCTCAAATCATTGTCATTATTAATGTTTGACTAGTCTTTCTTTCATCTTATTTATCTTGCCTTTGTTTACAACTCTCATGTCGTTGTCATTATTATTAATGCTTGAATGTTCTTTCTTTCATAACATTTCTCTTTCACATTATCACATCTCTCAAATCATTGTCATTATTAATGTTTGACTAGTCTTTTTTTCATCTTATTTATCTTGCATTTCTTTACAACTCTCATGCCGTTGTCATTATTATTAATGCTTGAAGGTTCTTTCTTTCATAACATTTCTCTTTCACATTATCACATCTCTCAAATCATTGTCATTATTAATGTTTGACTAGTCTTTCTTTCATATTATTTATCTTGCCTTTCTTTACAACTCTCATGTCGTTGTCATTATTATTAATGCTTGAATGTTCTTTCTTTCATAACATTTCTCTTTCACATTATCACATCTCTCAAATCATTGTCATTATTAATGTTTGACTAGTCTTTCTTTCATCTTATTTATCTTGGCTTTCTTTACAACTCTCATGCCGTTGTCATTATTATTAATGCTTGAATGTTCTTTCTTTCATAACATTTCTCTTTCGCATTATCACATCTCTCAAATCATTGTCATTATTAATGTCTGACTAGTCTTTCTTTCATCTTATTTATCTTGGCTTTTTTTACAACTCTCATGTCGTTGTCATTATTATTAATGCTTGAATGTTCTTTCTTTCATAACATTTCTCTTTCGCATTATCACATCTCTCAAATCATTGTCATTATTAATGTTTGACTAGTCTTTCTTTCATCTTATTTATCTTGCCTTTCTTTACAACTCTCATGTCGTTGTCATTATTATTAATGCGTGAATGTTCTTTCTTTCATAACATTTCTCTTTCGCATTATCACATCTCTCAAATCATTGTCATTATTAATGTTTGACTAGTCTTTCTTTCATCTTATTTATCTTGCCTTTCTTTACAACTCTCATGTCGTTGTCATTATTATTAATGCTTGAATGTTCTTTCTTTCATAACATTTCTCTTTCGCATTATCACATCTCTCAAATCATTGTCATTATTAATGTTTGACTAGTCTTTCTTTCATCTTATTTATCTTGCCTTTCTTTACAACTCTCATGTCGTTGTCATTATTATTAATGCTTGAATGTTCTTTCTTTCATAACATTTCTCTTTCGCATTATCACATCTCTCAAATCATTGTCATTATTAATGTTTGACTAGTCTTTCTTTCATCTTATTTATCTTGGCTTTTTTTACAACTCTCATGTCGTTGTCATTATTATTAATGCTTGAATGTTCTTTCTTTCATAACATTTCTCTTTCGCATTATCACATCTCTCAAATCATTGTCATTATTAATGTTTGACTAGTCTTTCTTTCATCTTATTTATCTTGCCTTTCTTTACAACTCTCATGTCGTTGTCATTATTATTAATGCGTGAATGTTCTTTCTTTCATAACATTTCTCTTTCGCATTATCACATCTCTCAAATCATTGTCATTATTAATGTTTGACTAGTCTTTCTTTCATCTTATTTATCTTGCCTTTCTTTACAACTCTCATGTCGTTGTCATTATTATTAATGCTTGAATGTTCTTTCTTTCATAACATTTCTCTTTCGCATTATCACATCTCTCAAATCATTGTCATTATTAATGTTTGACTAGTCTTTCTTTCATCTTATTTATCTTGCCTTTCTTTACAACTCTCATGTCGTTGTCATTATTATTAATGCTTGAATGTTCTTTCTTTCATAACATTTCTCTCTCACATTATCACATCTCTCAAATCATTGTCATTATGATGTTTGACTAGTCTTTCTTTCATCTTATTTATCTTGGCTTTCTTTACAACTCTCATGTCGTTGTCATTATTATTAATGCTTGAATGTTCTTTCTTTCATAACATTTCTCTTTCGCATTATCACATCTCTCAAATCATTGTCATTATTAATGTTTGACTAGTCTTTCTTTCATCTTATTTATCTTGCCTTTCTTTACAACTCTCATGTCGTTGTCATTATTATTAATGCTTGAATGTTCTTTCTTTCATAACATTTCTCTTTCGCATTATCACATCTCTCAAATCATTGTCATTATTAATGTTTGACTAGTCTTTCTTTCATCTTATTTATCTTGCCTTTCTTTACAACTCTCATGTCGTTGTCATTATTATTAATGCTTGAATGTTCTTTCTTTCATAACATTTCTCTTTCGCATTATCACATCTCTCAAATCATTGTCATTATTAATGTTTGACTAGTCTTTCTTTCATCTTATTTATCTTGCCTTTCTTTACAACTCTCATGTCATTGTCATTATTATTAATGCTTGAATGTTCTTTCTTTCATAACATTTCTCTTTCGCATTATCACATCTCTCAAATCATTGTCATTATTAATGTTTGACTAGTCTTTCTTTCATCTTATTTATCTTGGCTTTCTTTACAACTCTCATGTCGTTGTCATTATTATTAATGCTTGAATGTTCTTTCTTTCATAACATTTCTCTTTCACATTATCACATCTCTCAAATCATTGTCATTATTAATGTTTGACTAGTCTTTCTTTCATCTTATTTATCTTGCCTTTCTTTACAACTCTCATGTCGTTGTCATTATTATTAATGCTTGAATGTTCTTTCTTTCATAACATTTCTCTTTCACATTATCACATCTTTCAAATCATTGTCATTATTAATGTTTGACTAGTCTTTCTTTCATCTTATTTATCTTGGCTTTCTTTACAACTCTCATGTCGTTGTCATTATTATTAATCCTTGAATGTTCTTTCTTTCATAACATTTCTCTTTCACATTATCACATCTCTCAAATCATTGTCATTATTAATGTTTGACTAGTCTTTCTTTCATCTTATTTATCTTGCCTTTCTTTACAACTCTCATGTCGTTGTCATTATTATTAATGCTTGAATGTTCTTTCTTTCATAACATTTCTCTTTCATATTATCACATCTCTCAAATCATTGTCATTATTAATGTTTGACTAGTCTTTCTTTCATCTTATTTATCTTGGCTTTCTTTACAACTCTCATGTCGTTGTCATTATTATTAATGCTTGAATGTTCTTTCTTTCATAACATTTCTCTTTCACATTATCACATCTCTAAAATCATTGTCATTATTAATGTTTGACTAGTCTTTCTTTCATCTTATTTATCTTGCCTTTCTTTACAACTCTCATGTCGTTGTCATTATTATTAATGCTTGAATGTTCTTTCTTTCATAACATTTCTCTTTCACATTATCACATCTCTCAAATCATTGTCATTATTAATGTTTGACTAGTCTTTCTTTCATCTTATTTATCTTGCCTTTCTTTACAACTCTCATGCCGTTGTCATTATTATTAATGCTTGAAGGTTCTTTCTTTCATAACATTTCTCTTTCGCATTATCACATCTCTCAAATCATTGTTATTATTAATGTTTGACTAGTCATTCTTTCATCTTATTTATCTTGTCTTTCTTTACAACTCTCATGTCGTTGTCATTATTATTAATGCTTGAATGTTCTTTCTTTCATAACATTTCTCTTTCGCATTATCACATCTCTCAAATCATTGTCATTATTAATGTTTGACTAGTCTTTCTTTCATCTTATTTATCTTGCCTTTCTTTACAACTCTCATGTCGTTGTCATTATTATTAATGCTTGAATGTTCTTTCTTTCATAACATTTCTCTTTCACATTATCACATCTCTCAAATCATTGTCATTATTAATGTTTGACTAGTCTTTCTTTCATCTTATTTATCTTGCCTTTCTTTACAACTCTCATGTCGTTGTCATTATTATTAATGCTTGAATGTTCTTTCTTTCATAACATTTCTCTTTCACATTATCACATCTCTCAAATCATTGTCATTATTAATGTTTGACTAGTCTTTCTTTCATCTTATTTATCTTGCCTTTCTTTACAACTCTCATGTCGTTGTCATTATTATTAATGCTTGAATGTTCTTTCTTTCATAACATTTCTCTTTCACATTATCACATCTCTCAAATCATTGTCATTATTAATGTTTGACTAGTCTTTCTTTCATCTTATTTATCTTGCCTTTCTTTACAACTCTCATGTCGTTGTCATTATTATTAATGCTTGAATGTTCCTTCTTTCATAACATTTCTCTTTCACATTATCACATCTCTCAAATCATTGTCATTATTAATGTTTGACTAGTCTTTCTTTCATCTTATTTATCTTGCCTTTCTTTACAACTCTCATGCCGTTGTCATTATTATTAATGCTTGAATGTTCTTTCTTTCATAACATTTCTCTTTCACATTATCACATCTCTCAAATCATTGTCATTTTTAATGTTTGACTAGTCTTTCTTTCATCTTATTTATCTTGCCTTTCTTTACAACTCTCATGTCGTTGTCATTATTATTAATGTTTGAATGTTCTTTCTTTCATAAGATTACTCTTTCACATTATCACATCTCTCAAATCATTGTCATTATTAATGTTTGACTAGTCTTTCTTTCATCTTATTTATCTTGGCTTTCTTTACAACTCTCATGTCGTTGTCATTATTATTAATGCTTGAATGTTCTTTCTTTCATAACATTACTCTTTCACATTATCACATCTCTCAAATCATTGTCATTATTAATGTTTGACTAGTCTTTCTTTCATCTTATTTATCTTGCCTTTCTTTACAACTCTCATGTCGTTGTCATTATTATTAATGCTTGAATGTTCTTTCTTTCATAACATTTCTCTTTCACATTATCACATCTCTCAAATCATTGTCATTATTAATGTTTGACTAGTCTTTCTTTCATCTTATTTATCTTGCCTTTCTTTACAACTCTCATGCCGTTGTCATTATTATTAATGCTTGAAGGTTCTTTCTTTCATAACATTTCTCTTTCGCATTATCACATCTCTCAAATCATTGTTATTATTAATGTTTGACTAGTCTTTCTTTCATCTTATTTATCTTGTCTTTCTTTACAACTCTCATGTCGTTGTCATTATTATTAATGCTTGAATGTTCTTTCTTTCATAACATTTCTCTTTCGCATTATCACATCTCTCAAATCATTGTCATTTTTAATGTTTGACTAGTCTTTCTTTCATCTTATTTATCTTGCCTTTCTTTACAACTCTCATCTCGTTGTCATTATTATTAATGCTTGAATGTTCTTTCTTTCATAACATTTCTCTTTCACATTATCACATCTCTCAAATCATTGTCATTATTAATGTTTGACTAGTCTTTCTTTCATCTTATTTATCTTGCCTTTCTTTACAACTCTCATGCCGTTGTCATTATTATTAATGCTTGAATGTTCTTTCTTTCATAACATTTCTCTTTCACATTATCACATCTCTCAAATCATTGTCATTTTTAATGTTTGACTAGTCTTTCTTTCATCTTATTTATCTTGCCTTTCTTTACAACTCTCATGCCGTTGTCATTATTATTAATGCTTGAATGTTCTTTCTTTCATAACATTTCTCTTTCACATTATCACATCTCTCAAATCATTGTCATTATTAATGTTTGACTAGTCTTTCTTTCATCTTATTTATCTTGCCTTTCTTTACAACTCACATGCCGTTGTCATTATTATTAATGCTTGAATGTTCTTTCTTTCATAACATTTCTCTTTCACATTATCACATCTCTCAAATCATTGTCATTATTAATGTTTGACTAGTCTTTCTTTCATCATATTTATCTTGCCTTTCTTTACAACTCTCATGTCGTTGTCATTATTATTAATGCTTGAATGTTCTTTCTTTCATAACATTTCTCTTTCACATTATCACATCTCTCAAATCATTGTCATTATTAATGTTTGACTAGTCTTTCTTTCATCTTATTTATCTTGCCTTTCTTTACAACTCTCATGCCGTTGTCATTATTATTAATGCTTGAATATTCTTTCTTTCATAACATTTCTCTTTCACATTATCACATCTCTCAAATCATTGTCATTATTAATGTTTGACTAGTCTTTCTTTCATCTTATTTATCTTGCCTTTCTTTACAACTCTCATGTCGTTGTCATTATTATTAATGCTTGAATGTTCTTTCTTTCATAACATTTATCTTTCACATTATCACATCTCTCAAATCATTGTCATTATTAATGTTTGAATAGTCTTTCTTTCATCTTATTTATCTTGCCTTTCTTTACAACTCTCATGTCGTTGTCATTATTATTAATGCTTGAATGTTCTTTCTTTCATAACATTTCTCTTTCACATTATCACATCTTTCAAATCATTGTCATTATTAATGTTTGACTAGTCTTTCTTTCATCTTATTTATCTTGCCTTTCTTTACAACTCTCATGTCGTTGTCATTATTATTAATGCTTGAATGTTCTTTCTTTCATAACATTTCTCTTTCACATTATCACATCTCTCAAATCATTGTCATTATTAATGTTTGACTAGTCTTTCTTTCATCTTATTTATCTTGGCTTTCTTTACAACTCTCATGTCGTTGTCATTATTATTAATGCTTGAATGTTCTTTCTTTCATAACATTTCTCTTTCACATTATCACATCTCTAAAATCATTGTCATTATTAATGTTTGACTAGTCTTTCTTTCATCTTATTTATCTTGCCTTTCTTTACAACTCTCATGTCGTTGTCATTATTATTAATGCTTGAATGTTCTTTCTTTCATAACATTTCTCTTTCACATTATCACATCTCTCAAATCATTGTCATTATTAATGTTTGACTAGTCTTTCTTTCATCTTATTTATCTTGCCTTTCTTTACAACTCTCATGCCGTTGTCATTATTATTAATGCTTGAAGGTTCTTTCTTTCATAACATTTCTCTTTCGCATTATCACATCTCTCAAATCATTGTTATTATTAATGTTTGACTAGTCTTTCTTTCATCTTATTTATCTTGTCTTTCTTTACAACTCTCATGTCGTTGTCATTATTATTAATGCTTGAATGTTCTTTCTTTCATAACATTTCTCTTTCGCATTATCACATCTCTCAAATCATTGTCATTATTAATGTTTGACTAGTCTTTCTTTCATCTTATTTATCTTGCCTTTCTTTACAACTCTCATGTCGTTGTCATTATTATTAATGCTTGAATGTTCTTTCTTTCATAACATTTCTCTTTCACATTATCACATCTCTCAAATCATTGTCATTATTAATGTTTGACTAGTCTTTCTTTCATCTTATTTATCTTGCCTTTCTTTACAACTCTCATGTCGTTGTCATTATTATTAATGCTTGAATGTTCTTTCTTTCATAACATTTCTCTTTCACATTATCACATCTCTCAAATCATTGTCATTATTAATGTTTGACTAGTCTTTCTTTCATCTTATTTATCTTGCCTTTCTTTACAACTCTCATGTCGTTGTCATTATTATTAATGCTTGAATGTTCTTTCTTTCATAACATTTCTCTTTCACATTATCACATCTCTCAAATCATTGTCATTATTAATGTTTGACTAGTCTTTCTTTCATCTTATTTATCTTGCCTTTCTTTACAACTCTCATGTCGTTGTCATTATTATTAATGCTTGAATGTTCTTTCTTTCATAACATTTCTTTTTCACATTATCACATCTCTCAAATCATTGTCATTATTAATGTTTGACTAGTCTTTCTTTCATCTTATTTATCTTGCCTTTCTTTACAACTCTCATGTCGTTGTCATTATTATTAATGCTTGAATGTTCCTTCTTTCATAACATTTCTCTTTCACATTATCACATCTCTCAAATCATTGTCATTATTAATGTTTGACTAGTCTTTCTTTCATCTTATTTATCTTGCCTTTCTTTACAATTCTCATGCCGTTGTCATTATTATTAATGCTTGAATGTTCTTTCTTTCATAACATTTATCTTTCACATTATCACATCTCTCAAATCATTGTCATTATTAATGTTTGACTAGTCTTTCTTTCATCTTATTTATCTTGCCTTTCTTTACAACTCTCATGCCGTTGTCATTATTATTAATGCTTGAAGGTTCTTTCTTTCATAACATTTCTCTTTCGCATTATCACATCTCTCAAATCATTGTTATTATTAATGTTTGACTAGTCTTTCTTTCATCTTATTTATCTTGTCTTTCTTTACAACTCTCATGTCGTTGTCATTATTATTAATGCTTGAATGTTCTTTCTTTCATAACATTTCTCTTTCGCATTATCACATCTCTCAAATCATTGTCATTATTAATGTTTGACTAGTCTTTCTTTCATCTTATTTATCTTGCCTTTCTTTACAACTCTCATGTCGTTGTCATTATTATTAATGCTTGAATGTTCTTTCTTTCATAACATTTCTCTTTCACATTATCACATCTCTCAAATCATTGTCATTATTAATGTTTGACTAGTCTTTCTTTCATCTTATTTATCTTGCCTTTCTTTACAACTCTCATGTCGTTGTCATTATTATTAATGCTTGAATGTTCTTTCTTTCATAACATTTCTCTTTCACATTATCACATCTCTCAAATCATTGTCATTATTAATGTTTGACTAGTCTTTCTTTCATCTTATTTATCTTGCCTTTCTTTACAACTCTCATGCCGTTGTCATTATTATTAATGCTTGAAGGTTCTTTCTTTCATAACATTTCTCTTTCGCATTATCACATCTCTCAAATCATTGTTATTATTAATGTTTGACTAGTCTTTCTTTCATCTTATTTATCTTGTCTTTCTTTACAACTCTCATGTCGTTGTCATTATTATTAATGCTTGAATGTTCTTTCTTTCATAACATTTCTCTTTCGCATTATCACATCTCTCAAATCATTGTCATTATTAATGTTTGACTAGTCTTTCTTTCATCTTATTTATCTTGCTTTTCTTTACAACTCTCATGTCGTTGTCATTATTATTAATGCTTGAATGTTCTTTCTTTCATAACATTTCTCTTTCACATTATCACATCTCTCAAATCATTGTCATTATTAATGTTTGACTAGTCTTTCTTTCATCTTATTTATCTTGCCTTTCTTTACAACTCTCATGTCGTTGTCATTATTATTAATGCTTGAATGTTCTTTCTTTCATAACATTTCTCTTTCACATTATCACATCTCTCAAATCATTGTCATTATTAATGTTTGACTAGTCTTTCTTTCATCTTATTTATCTTGCCTTTCTTTACAACTCTCATGTCGTTGTCATTATTATTAATGCTTGAATGTTCTTTCTTTCATAACATTTCTCTTTCACATTATCACATCTCTCAAATCATTGTCATTATTAATGTTTGACTAGTCTTTCTTTCATCTTATTTATCTTGCCTTTCTTTACAACTCTCATGCCGTTGTCATTATTATTAATGCTTGAAGGTTCTTTCTTTCATAACATTTCTCTTTCGCATTATCACATCTCTCAAATCATTGTTATTATTAATGTTTGACTAGTCTTTCTTTCATCTTATTTATCTTGTCTTTCTTTACAACTCTCATGTCGTTGTCATTATTATTAATGCTTGAATGTTCTTTCTTTCATAACATTTCTCTTTCGCATTATCACATCTCTCAAATCATTGTCATTATTAATGTTTGACTAGTCTTTCTTTCATCTTATTTATCTTGCCTTTCTTTACAACTCTCATGTCGTTGTCATTATTATTAATGCTTGAAGGTTCTTTCTTTCATAACATTTCTCTTTCGCATTATCACATCTCTCAAATCATTGTTATTATTAATGTTTGACTAGTCTTTCTTTCATCTTATTTATCTTGTCTTTCTTTACAACTCTCATGTCGTTGTCATTATTATTAATGCTTGAATGTTCTTTCTTTCATAACATTTCTCTTTCGCATTATCACATCTCTCAAATCATTGTCATTATTAATGTTTGACTAGTCTTTCTTTCATCTTATTTATCTTGCCTTTCTTTACAACTCTCATGTCGTTGTCATTATTATTAATGCTTGAATGTTCTTTCTTTCATAACATTTCTCTTTCACATTATCACATCTCTCAAATCATTGTCATTATTAATGTTTGACTAGTCTTTCTTTCATCTTATTTATCTTGCCTTTCTTTACAACTCTCATGTCTTTGTCATTATTATTAATGCTTGAATGTTCTTTCTTTCATAACATTTCTCTTTCACATTATCACATCTCTCAAATCATTGTCATTATTAATGTTTGACTAGTCTTTCTTTCATCTTATTTATCTTGCCTTTCTTTACAACTCTCATGCCGTTGTCATTATTATTAATGCTTGAAGGTTCTTTCTTTCATAACATTTCTCTTTCGCATTATCACATCTCTCAAATCATTGTTATTATTAATGTTTGACTAGTCTTTCTTTCATCTTATTTATCTTGTCTTTCTTTACAACTCTCATGTCGTTGTCATTATTATTAATGCTTGAATGTTCTTTCTTTCATAACATTTCTCTTTCGCATTATCACATCTCTCAAATCATTGTCATTATTAATGTTTGACTAGTCTTTCTTTCATCTTATTTATCTTGCCTTTCTTTACAACTCTCATGTCGTTGTCATTATTATTAATGCTTGAATGTTCTTTCTTTCATAACATTTCTCTTTCACATTATCACATCTCTCAAATCATTGTCATTATTAATGTTTGACTAGTCTTTCTTTCATCTTATTTATCTTGCCTTTCTTTACAACTCTCATGTCGTTGTCATTATTATTAATGCTTGAATGTTCTTTCTTTCATAACATTTCTCTTTCACATTATCACATCTCTCAAATCATTGTCATTATTAATGTTTGACTAGTCTTTCTTTCATCTTATTTATCTTGCCTTTCTTTACAACTCTCATGTCGTTGTCATTATTATTAATGCTTGAATGTTCTTTCTTTCATAACATTTCTCTTTCACATTATCACATCTCTCAAATCATTGTCATTATTAATGTTTGACTAGTCTTTCTTTCATCTTATTTATCTTGCCTTTCTTTACAACTCTCATGTCGTTGTCATTATTATTAATGCTTGAATGTTCCTTCTTTCATAACATTTCTCTTTCACATTATCACATCTCTCAAATCATTGTCATTATTAATGTTTGACTAGTCTTTCTTTCATCTTATTTATCTTGCCTTTCTTTACAACTCTCATGCCGTTGTCATTATTATTAATGCTTGAATGTTCTTTCTTTCATAACATTTCTCTTTCACATTATCACATCTCTCAAATCATTGTCATTTTTAATGTTTGACTAGTCTTTCTTTCATCTTATTTATCTTGCCTTTCTTTACAACTCTCATGTCGTTGTCATTATTATTAATGTTTGAATGTTCTTTCTTTCATAAGATTACTCTTTCACATTATCACATCTCTCAAATCATTGTCATTATTAATGTTTGACTAGTCTTTCTTTCATCTTATTTATCTTGCCTTTCTTTACAACTCTCATGTCGTTGTCATTATTATTAATGCTTGAATGTTCTTTCTTTCATAACATTTCTCTTTCACATTATCACATCTCTGAAATCATTGTCATTATTAATGTTTGACTAGTCTTTCTTTCATCTTATTTATCTTGCCTTTCTTTACAACTCTCATGTCGTTGTCATTATTATTAATGCTTGAATGTTCTTTCTTTCATAACATTTCTCTTTCACATTATCACATCTCTCAAATCATTGTCATTATTAATGTTTGACTAGTCTTTCTTTCATCTTATTTATCTTGCCTTTCTTTACAACTCTCATGCCGTTGTCATTATTATTAATGCTTGAAGGTTCTTTCTTTCATAACATTTCTCTTTCGCATTATCACATCTCTCAAATCATTGTTATTATTAATGTTTGACTAGTCTTTCTTTCATCTTATTTATCTTGTCTTTCTTTACAACTCTCATGTCGTTGTCATTATTATTAATGCTTGAATGTTCTTTCTTTCATAACATTTCTCTTTCGCATTATCACATCTCTCAAATCATTGTCATTTTTAATGTTTGACTAGTCTTTCTTTCATCTTATTTATCTTGCCTTTCTTTACAACTCTCATCTCGTTGTCATTATTATTAATGCTTGAATGTTCTTTCTTTCATAACATTTCTCTTTCACATTATCACATCTCTCAAATCATTGTCATTATTAATGTTTGACTAGTCTTTCTTTCATCTTATTTATCTTGCCTTTCTTTACAACTCTCATGTCGTTGTCATTATTATTAATGCTTGAATGTTCTTTCTTTCATAACATTTCTCTTTCACATTATCACATCTCTCAAATCATTGTCATTATTAATGTTTGACTAATCTTTCTTTCATCATATTTATCTTGCCTTTCTTTACAACTCTCATGTCGTTGTCATTATTATTAATGCTTGAATGTTCTTTCTTTCATAACATTTCTCTTTCACATTATCACATCTCTCAAATCATTGTCATTATTAATGTTTGACTAGTCTTTCTTTCATCTTATTTATCTTGCCTTTCTTTACAACTCTCATGCCGTTGTCATTATTATTAATGCTTGAATATTCTTTCTTTCATAACATTTCTCTTTCACATTATCACATCTCTCAAATCATTGTCATTATTAATGTTTGACTAGTCTTTCTTTCATCTTATTTATCTTGCCTTTCTTTACAACTCTCATGTCGTTGTCATTATTATTAATGCTTGAATGTTCTTTCTTTCATAACATTTATCTTTCACATTATCACATCTCTCAAATCATTGTCATTATTAATGTTTGACTAGTCTTTCTTTCATCTTATTTATCTTGGCTTTCTTTACAACTCTCATGTCATTGTCATTATTATTAATGCTTGAATGTTCTTTCTTTCATAACATTTCTCTTTCACATTATCACATCTCTCAAATCATTGTCATTATTAATGTTTGACTAGTCTTTCTTTCATCTTCCTCGTGCTTTTTATCTCAATCTCAGATCCCTGTTCTCATCATTATTAATTTTAGACTATTTTTTTTTCTTTTATCGGTTTTCGCTTGTTTTGTTTTTTTATCAGAACTCTCAATTCGCTGGCATTAATATGAATTTCTGGCTCATCACTCGTTTATTTTATTTCTTCTGCACCTTAGCAAACACCTAGCACAAAATATATCTTTCTTCTAGAGAACACGATAGAAAATCGCTGTCTTAAGTAGGTAAATTGACCAAGGTAAAAAATCATGCGAAATTTCAATAAAAAGAAAATTGAGAAAACATTTCTGCAAACAGTATCTAGAATTAATTTTCTGCTTGTTAGAGAATTCACGTGACTTTTTAATCTGGCACATTCAGATCGCTGATCGAACGATTGGTTAATGTCCTCGAACTTTATGTACCACATAAAATTTTGCCTCAGATCTATCCACATTCTAATCACTCCAGCTGATTGTCCTATAAGATTTCTGGTAGATTTCTGGTATAAAGCCCTCCGTGTCGCAGAATGTTCGTTATCTCGCGATAGACGATGTTTATCAGTAACACAACAACTCAGCAATGGGCAGGAGTAAGCATGCAATAAGTAAATTTTTCCATCTAAAATTACTTCGCTTTATTTATTATTGTTACTGTAAAATATTCTATCATTTATTAATGAAATAGGCTGGATTAAGTGCATTGATAAATGAGGAGATTATGTTAAAATAAATAAGATTAAATAACATTGTGCAAAATAAAAGCCTTTCCATAATAAGATTCGAATATATTGAAGTATTTACTTATACAATGATAATCAATATGTCCGTAACAGGAGAAGTAGGTCTTCGTTTCAATTCAAATAGTAATCTTTTTAGCATGCCTACAGACAATAATCTGTATGGCCCCATTCACATAAATGCAGTAGTAAATACTCTATGTTGGTCTGCAGTTGGAGATTCCTCTCCAGCTGTGCTGGTCAAACTCTCTGGCACGGGCAGAGATGATCCACAGACGAGGTTATGGCGAAGGGCAGAGTCTCGTCTCGGAAACAGGTACCTGACCCCGTTTTATACTGGGTCTACGGGGAATTTTTGGCCGAGTCTACGGCCTCGGATACCCCACATTAAATTCGGCCTTGCGCCACATGTGACCGCGTGGGGCGGTTGGTAGATATTCTGCAGTTTGAGATTCGTCTCCAGCTGTGCTGGTCAAACTCTCTGCCTCCGGGCAGAAAGGATCCCCAGATGAGGCTATGTCGAAGGGCAAAGTCTGTCTCGGGAAACAGCCAGCAACCTGACCCCGTTTTATACAGAGTGTACGGGGAATAAGGAGCCTAGCCTACAGGCTCGGATGCTCCACATTAAATTCAGCCTTGTGCCACATCTGACGGGGGGGGGGGGTTGGTAGATAAATGACAGTTGGAGATTCATTGTGGAATCCACTTGACTCACTTCTAGCAGTAGACTCCTTCTACGCGCCGCTGGCGAATCTTATATGCGTTGTTTGTGTCCTAAGTATTATCGTTCATTACCAACCTTCGTGTGATTATTCTATTTAGTAACCTTCCCTAGGTTCCAGTATAATCTTCATTATATCATGACCAATCTATATAACTAATATTCATTACCGAATTAAATGCATTGACAGGGAGAGAGATTACGTTAAAAATGGTTTTAGGTAAAAAAAAAATAGTTTCGTTAGGATAAGGCTACACACATTGATTTACGTCCTGGATTCAAATTTGGTTTGCTGATTTCCTTTTCGGTTCTAAATTATTAACATTCCTGGCCACACTCTGTTTCTCCTTCCATTTGTCTCTCACTCTATTCGTCTCTCTCTCTCTCTCTCCCTTTGTCTTTTCCTTTTTCTACCTCTCCCACTCTCCATCTCACTCTCCTTATATATTTCTCTTTCTGTCTCTCCTTAATTATGATTCTCCGAACGTCGAGTTCTCCCTTTCCCTCCATCTCCTTCATAATATGTGTTCCTCTCTTTCTCTCCCTCATTTGTTTCTTCTTCTATCTATCGCACATTCTGTCTCTACTTTCCCCCCTCGCTCTCCCTGCCTATATCTCTCTACATTCTCAGCGTTCTTTTGTTGCTCTATGTCTTTCCCTCCTTCCATTTTTCCATCATGTCTCCCTCTCTCTTTCTCCTTCTCTCTCTCTCTCTCTATCACACACACACACACACACATATTCTTCTGTTCCTTTTTTTCTTTCTATCTCTCTGCCATCCGTGTCGTTTCTCTCCCTGTCTCTCCGTCTTTATCTCTGTCTTTCTGTCTGTCTATTTCTCTGCCCACTCCCCCGCTCTCTCAAATCTCCCTTTCTCTCTCACTCTATCTATTTCTCTCTCTCTCTCTCAACACATTCCATATATATATATATATATATATATATATATATGTATATATACTGACGTCTTTTGCATAGTAAAAACGTAAAAAATTCCCTTCTGCTCTGCCGTACGACTGATGCTAAATCGTTCATGTTTCAATTCCGACTTGAAGGAATCAGATGTCTATCCACACTGATGAGCTGTGATACAGCGAAACACTCTCTCTGTGGATGACTATATATATATACATACATATATATATATATATATATATATATATATATATATATACAATTATATTATATATATATATATATATATATATATATATATATTCTAAAAAGATCGTTTTAAAACGTAAAACTTGATGTGACAGTGAAGTTTAGTTTCTGATAATTTGGGAGTGAATTCATACTATATCCTAGGTAGGTTTTCTTACTGTAAATTCCTAGGTTATTGAGCACTCTGTATCTAATAAAATCAAGGTAGACTCTTTCTTTGTTTTCTATGTACGGTGTCCCTTCAGGAAGTTGGCCTTTCTCTCTGTGCCTTTCTGTGGCTTTTGCTGTTAGGAACCACTGCCTTATAGATAAAACCGTTGTTAGTCCTGTTGTATCTGCCTAGAAAAGTAATTTCTCAAGAACTCAGGTTCTGGATTCGCTCAGTGACACTCTTTGTCAGGATCATTTGACATGGTTCTTCAGAGGTCCGCTCCATTAGGCTGAGCTTCGTTGCAAAGACAATAACTGTCGAAACACTTTCTGTGAGACCTTTAATAAGGCATCGACTGACTCTGATATCGCTACAATAGATAGATAGATAGATAGATAGATAGATAGATAGATAGATAGATAGATAGATAGATAGATAGATGGGTGGATACAGGAAATATAAAGGACCGTCTGCCCCCGTAATCTGTCAAAATAACTAAACATCTTTTTTTTGACAGGGTCTGCACTATTTCACAACCGTCATAGTAATTTTATGTACTTATTTGACGTTACAATATGTGAAAGAGGGCTTGTAGAATTTAACATTCAAATGGCGTATATACGAAAAGATGGCCACCAGAGGGAAACAGTGAATAACCTAACTGAGGAGATTATGCAAATGGGTAGCAGAAGAGCGTATGGGCAGGATAGCAACGAAACAAATATCGCTTACAGCTACAAATTACAGGAAGTTGTATAGAGCCATGATCGCTCATGTCCTGAATCGACATGGTATATAAAAAGAACAGAACATCGATCACGCCGCGTTTGACGCCACTTCGTCAGTGTCCATATCTGCTCGTTAGAAAGCACAGGGTTCATTGAAGAAGTGAGTGGTTGCCCGTCAAACGATTAAGTATTCTGCCTGATGACAGTGAAAAATGACAAGTCGGAAGTAAGCTCTATTCGGTGGTCAACGCTAAATATGACGCCAATCCGATATGACACGCCCGAGACAAAGATTATTACTTGTGACATGGAATAAGTCGATAAGCGCGAATGCGTGTACGGTTAATCTTCATTTTTTGAGTCATCTTTTCCCAGATTCCCATGTCCGCGGCCTAGTAAATGCGATTAGCAAAAGCAGGTGTCAGGAGGCATTAAATATACTTTAACTTTCAAAAGTAAAACAGAATATAAATCAGACAAAGTCATGTCCAGTCTGTAGCGTATGGTATAATTCCTGAAACCTAACAATGTCTTTCTACGTTATGTTCCGAGGATACTCATATTAGAGTAGACGCTCCGTTCTTTTTAAACAGTAATTATTTCCTCTACCGGTATTTGGTGTTTGTAGATATGTATTAAGCATTTCCATTTATGATTAGTAAAGCTAGTTTTCACTTAAAAACAATATTACAACAGAATTTAACAATATTATAACAAAATTTACTATTTCCAGTCAGCAAAATACTCTTGTATATTTCAAACAGAAATTATATTGATTAGAATCAATTTTATATTTTTTCAGCAACATCGACAAAGTCGTAAATGTTTGAGATATTTGTAAACGCAACTTAGTTCTCGGTTTTAAAAATCTTGCAGAAATAAAATATACAGGAGTTGGACAAAATAATTGAAACACTTGTTAAATTCAAAGAAAATTTATTTAACATGGAGTTGATCCTCCTTTAGACTCACATACAGCTTTAATGCATCTAGGAATGGAATCATACAGCTTCCTGACTTCATCCAGAGGAATTTTCAGCCATTCTTCCATTAACACCTGCTCTAGATCTTTAAGATACGACGGTGGAGGATAGCGTCTCCTCACTTGTAGCTCCAAAATTCACCACAAATGTTTAATAATATTGATATGTGGAGATTGGGGAGGCCACTCCACATGTTCTAGCTCACTTTCATGCTCTTCATACCAATTCTTAACCACTCGAGCGGTATGTATTGGAGCATTATCGTCTTGGAAGATGCAGTCACCATCAGGGGCTAAAGTCTGGACCATTGGATGAACATGATCACCCAAAATGTTCAGGTAATCTTTGCTGTTGATTCTAACACGTAGTGCAATTATTGGACCGAGACATTTCCATCATATAGTGGCCCAAACTATCACTGATCCACCACCATACTTCACTGTTGGAAGAAGGCAGTCAGGGTTGTAAGCTTCTTTGGGCTACCTCCAAACATAAACATGCCCTGAAGTTGGGAAAAGAGAAAAACGACTCGTCTGAGACTATGACTTGCTTCCATTGGTCTGCAAACCAGGCATTGGGATCTCTGCACCACTTCAACCACTTCTGAATGTTGCGAGTAGAGAGAAGCCGTTTCCTTATGGCGGCTCTTCCATGATATGCAGAATTATGGAGCTCACGATGAACAGTTTTAGTAGAAACTGGACTATTCAGATAATTATTCAGCTCAGCAATCACTTTGGCCGCATTTGTCCGATGATGTTTTGCCACATTGCGTTTCAATGCACGTCGGTCCCTGTCAGTAAGTTTGCAAATCCGGCTCGAATTGCTACGGTTGCTACAGGTTTTGTACTGTTTCCCGAATTGCGTCATAGTTCTTGATATGGTAGCTCTTGAAAAACCAAACAGTTTATCAACCTTAGTGATCGAGGTTGCTGCAATGCGAGCTCCAACAATTTGCCCATTTTCGAGCTCAGAGAGGTCACGCATTTAGCTTAAATTTTACTAAATTCTAAAAATAAATAAGACAAAGACAGTAAATTAAATAAATAAATGTATTTACAATAGATATAACCTGCAATTACGAAGTTTTAGTTAAAGTTCTTAATATAATAGGTCTTTGAAATATAGAAGTGGAATTTGCACCTGTTCCAATTATTTTGTCCAAACCCTGTACGTTTCTGAAACTTTATTTGAGGAATATTAGATGATTTAAAGTATAATTAATCTGATTTGAAATACATATTTACTTGATTTCGTTTAAAACTTAATAAATATTTCTAATTAAAATAGAAAACAATTATTGTAAAAATTCATTATTCCCCTAAAAATGTTCTTCTTAACACAATAGTGTCCTTAATATACGTCATTTATAAAAGCAATTAAAAGCTTCTCTGATTAAATAATGTCATAGTTTTATTAGATTTCTTATTTTACGATTCAGAACAGATTTTAGGTAAATGGTGTTTCCTTTTGACAAAAACAAACTGATTATTTAAATTCTCCAGAGCTCTGATTTTAACTAATATAAACACAAAGTTAAGTAAGATGTTAAAAAATATATTTTTACCAAAATTTTAAGAAAGAATATTTCAAAAATAATTCCATTCATTTGCGACTCAGTTCTGTAAATTTAATTAAAATCCAACAATTATTTGATTTTGCAAGAATTTCCAAAACCATGTTTTTTTTACAGCAAAAATAGATGCTAAAAGTTTCTATACTAATGTTTGCTGTCCCCACTGACACAAGAAAAACAAGATTTTTAACCAATATTTCCAATGTACGAAAAAGGATTTAAAATTTAATAAAATAATAAAACATACTTTGGACTTTCCACTTTAAAATAACATAAATAAACAAGAAAACTTTGTTTTCAAGTTTGGGGCCTTTTTCATTGTGCTATGTTTCTTTTTTTTAGCGAAAGCAATAAAACACGTTGCATTCGCAAATAATGTCAAATCACTTAATTCTTCATTAATACATATATAGGATTAAGACAAATAAAATTTGTCACTTATCTGATTGATGTTACATTCAACACCTAGATGCTGGTGTTTCGTAGACAAACCATTTTGTAATCGATACTGTTGGTGTATAGACGCGAATGCCAGGACTGGAGGAGCTAAGAAATTCGCATAGAAACAGCGATAGAGTGTCTAGAGTCTTTTAATATATTGTTTGTGGCAAAGGGCTTGTAGGAGGGAAAATATTGCATCACCACATTGACATTTTTAAGCTTGGCAAGTGATGACTGGGCAGCTCTAATCCAGGTAGGCAATGCTTACGTTAACTCTCGATCACTGATGAACTCGTTCTTTCTGATTTGTAATGTATTTCAATCGGAACATCACGACCAAATCAAGCATATTATTCGTATAATTGTTTGCTAGCACCCTCATGCCGGGAGGTGCTGGTCAACGACGACAATTCGATAAAATGTTGCATCGTGTCTCTCAACCAGTGATCGGTAGATGTTTTGGGCAGCTATGAATGACATCAGACACGAGAATTTTAACTTTTTTTATTAATACCGACATGTACTAAATATCCAGTGGGTGTCTTTCCCTCTCATCGGGGAGCCGTTTCAGACACGAAATTGAACACGTCTACATTGCTTGACGGTAAAGAAACAACTCGCTTAAACCATTCTCCTATCTCCTTTCCCACGCTAGCTCAACCAATCAAACTCGACTTCCCATATTATGGCTTGTATCTGTTCCCATAGTTAACCTCAGGAAGTTGGAGCAGAGATACACTAAAAAATAATAGTATGCTAAACAATTATTTAACAAAGCAATTTTCTGATATGAAATCACTCGGCATTGACTCACCAAAACATTTAGCGTTACTCTCAGTTGAAAAATAAAATCATTCTTTTAAAAGAGTTTTTCAAGAAAATCGGTTTCTCTAGTCCAATAATATCGCCATTTCTAGGGATGACGGAGGATTCCTTTCTAACCTTTTGTTTGAAGGATTATGTCATTATTTTCCCTTCGAGTATTTCTTTTAATAATCAGCCAATTCAAGGCCCAAGAGAAACTCAAATTAGAGGGTTAATGCGTGGTATTGTATGAATGTAATAAAGAACGAGAAGTGACGGTCTTGGGACTATGCAGGAAAAATAACAGCTGACTCTAGACTTGAGAAGGTCATGATTTAATTAGTGAATAAAATGTGTGTTCAGACGGAGACGTTAGAAGTATAGAATTGAAGAAGACTTTAGAAAGAACCGGAAACTCAATCCTAAAAGGAAACCAGGAGTATGCCTCTACGCCTTTTCAGAGCGGGGAGAATTGTAAACCGGACGATTGACAAACCTATCTACTCCTAGTAAGTTGCAAGCAATGTTCATTTTAGTTGCTGCTGTTTGAAGCCTTTAAGCGATGTGGCTTCTGTTGTTTGGTACAGTTCTTTGTGATTCTATAGCGCCATTCCACGAGGTCCGATGAAAGATGCTTCTCTACAAAGTTCGTTCACCAGAACCTATTTTAAATTTCAGATAAATGTTGAATACAGCAGACAGTTTAGATATTTCTGAACAAGTTGGCTGCCATTGCATAGTATGCATATGAAATACTCGATATTACAAGTTTTTTTTATTATTTTGACTCGCGTCTTTAGATTTGATTGTATGTTGTGGTATTAGATAAAATACCCTAGTCTAGCATATTCTATCCTCATATGTGTTATCTCCTACACTAAATGTGTTACAGCGATAAAAAAAACACTTGTTCAAAAAATAAAGTTTATAACAACATAAGAGAAACTGAGAAAATTTAAAAAGTATTAACATATAAAGAAATGCGTCAACAACAAAAACTAAACTGGTTCATTAAACTGCCCTATCGATCACAGAAATGTGCCCAACGACTAAAAATGAAACCTTTATGCCCACCTACTTACAAAGAGATGGCTGGTAAACAGATTCCAACATATTTACATGAAAATCGGAATTAACTTTGCTCAATATTGAAGTATAACTGCTCCATACACCGAGGTATTTAAATAATATAGTATTTATTAATTCCGCGTTCAGGTTGTTTATTCCAATCCCAGATAATAGTTTCGGGGGGTTTTGTTTTGTTTTTTGTTTGTTTGTTTTTTGTTTGTTTGTTTTTTTGTTTGTTTGTTTGTTTGTTTTTTGCCAGCTTTAACGTGAGTCCCCCCTCTTTGAACACTTGGTAGAAAATGTTTATGTTTTATTCAAAATCATTCAGATCCCAACAATGAATACTTATGTCATCAGCATTGAGCTCTGCATCATCAGTACATTGATCTCTGGTGAGAAAACACGAGAGTTGTATTCGATTATCAGTTGCGTTTGAATGTGATACAGAATGCTTACATGACCAGTGCTCATCTCTTCACAGCTTGTACGTTGTGTCTAATCTACGAAGAGATTAAACAGGTTGAGAATCCTATGTTCTCGTTTTCATATTGCTGATGACGTTTGTAATATAGAACTTTGCAGGCCGATATATTTCCATCTGTCAGATCTGCACATGCAGTGGAATCAGAAATTGCAAAAAAAGGAAATCCCATTTGACGTGGCCATGTGCAACTGTGAGATCAGCATATTAGTTAGTTTGGTTCACTGTTACGACTGTGTAGTAATATATTCGATATTAAATGACCCATCAGGATGCGATGTGTAAAATCGACCAACCTAAGAGACAAACATTTTCTTCAGAATATTCGATGCACTTTGACACTATTTCCTTTGAAAGACGACTTTTAATGTATTTACATTACATTATGTAATATTTGCAAAGGAGGCTCATGGGTGAGTAAAATGTTAGATACGGTCGGTTTGTCGAGGAGATGACTTCTGGGTAATATCTGAAGAGACAGACGATTCCAAGTGTCCATCGGTGTTGTGATGTGCTTGAAAATCATATCATTGTTTGACCCAAACCTTGTGGTTTGACAAATCTGTTAGGAAGCCATTTTATTGAATTCTTTAGTTTGTAAATACAATTTTATCCTATAAACAAACAATATTGCATTTATGATCGGACCGATTATCACCTGGCCATTGGGCACCTCGACGTGGTTAATGGTTAGCAAGCTTGTCTCGCTAGAACCATTAAAACTGAGTATTGAGTTCGATCCTCACTGAGTGCTCCCTACATTCGGCCTCGTGCCACATCAAAGCTAATCTTAGAAAATCCCTATCACCTCGCCATTGTAAAACGAAGCAAATAGATACTTTCTGCCGTTAGCTTTAACGTAATCTTTATTTTATCACCATTTCCAGAATGAGGTACATTCCTTATCACACACCCCGCAGCTCATACCTTCACAGTTAAGACTCACCATATCACATACACTGGGATGAATCACCACTATTCCCTTTGTACTCCTTTAGTAAGAAGGGAGTTCCATTCAGACGATTTCTTCGCAAGCGCTTCTAATTTATGGAACGGACTTCTAGCAATATTTCGTAATCCAGCATCTGTTATTTTTGTTAGAATAAAGATGCTCGAAGCTTTATAGCTGATCTCTACTCTGACCTAACTCTAACAGCTTGATAATGGAAATTGGTTTGTAAATTAAATACCTAAAACAATTCTCCTTCGATACTCAGTTTCCTATAGTCACGAGGAATGGTTACAATCCTAATAAGTTTTCACGTTTTGAACCGCTGTTGGCTTACAGGTTCACTCCAAGCTTAAGGTGGAACTCATCCATTACAATCCATTACTAAAGATGCAGGAAAAAGAGTTCGTTATTCTATCTCTCAGAGCAGTACTGACTCTTTCTGTGATGCAATATCATTATAAGAGTTGGATTAGACAAAACAATATAGTATTGCTGCCATATCTGCGCTGGGGCTACACAATTCTCAATTCAGGGATTTTATAGAGTTCAAAATCGTTTACGGGGTCTTTCTGAGGAAGTCTTTTTTCCAATGTACAGCCTATCCTTCCCACAGACATACCGATGCAAACTTATCGCTATTTCTCTGGCCAATGTTCAGATGAACTACATTCTTTAGTTCCATCACTCGAGCTAGAACACGCCATGCTACTTTCACGGACTCGAATCACTCTCGTTTTCCCCGTGATCCAAATGTAATAAATACGATATTTTCCACTCGGAAAATAAATAAGACGATTTACACTTTAGAACCTTCATTCCCAAGAACTGTCGTCTTGTGAAATAGAGCAACGCGTGGATGTTTACCTGGGCCCTACAATCTTAACTGCCTTCTTGGTCTCGCGTTATCCACTCGAATGGATCTAAACCCCAATAGATGATCAAATCAAAGGGCCGTACTGAGTGTACAGTCTTCCATGAGAACTGGGGAGAACTAACGCAGGGTTTGTGCGCTTTTGATGAAATGTAACTAGCTTGGTTTTGGAGGTAATGAAGGCACGGTGGTGTAATGGACAGCGGTTCGCATTAAGAAATCAGACAGCCGAGTTCGAATTCCTGTCGAGTTCATTGCATTCACTTACGTTCCAATACCATTGAAAATGGTATGAATCTATCTCTTCTCCCCAACCAGCTATGGGTTAAATAGCCGAACAGAACTTGGATGGCAACCGGTCTAGGAAAAACTCTGAATTCAAATCACCCTGGAGGTGGATGGGCTCCGTCAAGCTACCTAAACGTTGTATACAGCAGACAGTTTAGATATTCCTGACCAAGTTGGGTGCCATTGCATGGTATGCATATGAAATACTTGATGTAAATACAGAAATACAATTCACTCAATTTTCTTTTTGCACGGAGTATACATTCCAGAGACTACTGTGCAAAGTAAAACCGTGTAAAAATATAATGTATACATGAAAATTAGAGATATATTCACATACAAATAAATTGAAATATATATATATATATATATATATATATATATATATATACATATATATATATATATATATGGCATAATCATTCAGTCATTCAGTGTCACTACTAGACAGTAAACGTGCCCGCTTTATGTTGTTTGTCGGTTGTTTGTCGGTGGCGCAAAATCACTCTCGTCACTGGAAATATTTAATGGCGATATATCTTCATTTGCATCTTGAATAAAATTAACATCTTGTGTTTCTTTTGTTTCACTGGTTTCTGACTATGAATTCGGTTATCAGGCGCTGTGATTTTGTTTTTGGTAATTCTTTGTTATGATTCTTCATAACATTGTCATAATCATTTTCAAATCACGTTGGAATTGCACAGCTCCTTCAACATTGTTATCATTTGTAAGAAAATGATTTCCAAGTTTATTGTCTATTCGGAAGCCTTCTAGATAGTTGAACCAGTTCTTCATCATCACTACTATAAATTAACGTTTAATCATATACCTTCTCTGAAGTACTATTTATGTATAGTGCATAGGTCCCGCTCACACCGGATAGTGGGGGATCACTATACGGAAAAATAGATTGGATTCTATTTTACTTCGCTAAATTGTTACTTAATCATGTTACGTAGAGTTTCGGCATTTTGTAAATTATAATTGATGTTACTTAATTGTTTTGTTTTTTAAATAAGTCACGACAATTTAATATTCAGTATATCCTCCATTTTTGCGTATTACTTCAAAATTTCTTTTTACTTAATTGTTTACTTTTTTTTTTTTTTTTTTTAAGCGTATCACCCCAAGCAAGGCTGGAGGCCACTATCACGCATGGGGTTACAGAAGGGTTGGAGGAAGAGCAGATAGGAGTGGTAAAGGAGAGGATGTGGAGAAAGAGAAAGACAGTGGGTCGATCAAGGCAAGGGGGTTACAGAAGATTTGGAGCGAGAGCAGATAGGAATGAAAGATGAAAAGAGGTGGAGAAGGGAAGTGGATAGATCAAGGAAACTGGAGATGTCGATTGACGCTACACTTACTTGCCACTTACAATAAATTCTGTGGTCACACAAGGACAGATGTTTAAACCGTATTAAAGTAAAAAAAAAAAAATAGTGCAAAAAATAATCGGTTCTTTTGGACAAAGTTATTTCAAAACCGTGCAAAAAGAATACGTGCTAAAAGAGAATTGAGTGTACAATGATTCATCGGGCCAATGTACTCATCCTTTTAGCTTTTTCTTTAATAGGTTTATCGTAAAATCGAGCTGGACATGTTCTATGTTCGCATACCTTTCAGGCCCTTCCTTTGTCCAAGCGCGGTAGTTTCCTCTTCCTGATGATGATGCCAGTCCGCCTCCACAGTTAGCTTGTGTATATTAATATATTACCATATCCAGATATTGAACGCAACACAGCAAGCGTCACGACAGGAATAATTTTCTTTCAGTCACGCTGTTTACTTGACGGTCATAGATTGGCACTCTGAGAGTTGCAATAAATAGAATGAATGAGTAACTCTTCGAAAATCGGTAATAAAAAAACAGATCGTTTGAATGGTAAAGGGACGATTTTATCGACATTGATTCTGATTCACCACGAATTATATCATCTCATTGGAAATGTGAGGAAAGAACATACTCAGTTAGAGAGGAATGAACAGGTTGAGATAGATAGATAGATAGATAGATAGATAGATAGATAGATAGATAGATAGATAGATAGATAGATATGAACAACCATAGATAGATAGGTCACTCTGAGAAAGAAAGAAAACAAGGTTACCAAAAACATATTAACAGCGCAGTTTAAGAAAGTCATTTATTTATTTGATGTGTATGTATTTTTAAGTAATTCATTCATTCATTATCTGTCTATATTTCTGAGATGAGGTATTATGTACACTATTTACATTATTCGGACTACTATCCTCATCTTTGTCGCAGTATTTATCACAACGCTTCGGCCGTTGTACGCTTCGGCCTTCTTTAGGTGGTTGGAATGTCGAACTGAACCTTTTATTTCGCTCTCTGGGATAGACTGTTTTATTTCCACGTGCCATGTTTAATGGATGTCAGTTATAAGTTATACCCTGTTATTATCCTCTGCAAGTTCTCCGCTGCCTTAACCGGGTATTGTACTCACACTCTTTGGGTCCTGTCACTTGATCTAACCAACGCCTTTATCCACTGTGCCATGTGTCCTTGAATTAATTCCATCTTATAATTTCGTTATGAAATTAATGCTTATTTAGAAATTTTTCAATAAGCAACATTAACAATCGGATCCACCTGATATCTTTTAATCGAAGACAATCTTGTTACTGTTCGTCATTGTTTTCACCGCAAAGACCTTTTCTCAAAATATATTATTCACATTTTTCCCGTCCTGTGATGTCCCAATTTTGAATGCGACAAACGTTCGTTTTCATTCCTTATGTCTGCCACGAAGACAGCCATCTTATTTAACGACAGGTATTTTTGGGGGTTTGGGTTTTTTTTTCTTTTGTATTTTTTCTTTAATGTATAATTACATGTGTGAATATACATAATGGTGTAGGTGGTAGTATGAATTTGTACACAATTTTCAGAAAGCTTGTTTTATTTATTGTTGCATCGATACGTGCAGCCATATTCTTCGCATGCTAACACCTTGCCCGGACATGTTTGCGCAGGAAACAGTTCGCATTATCTTTTCCCGTTCTAGTCAAGTAGAAAATGTCTTGTAAACGGTTCAATGGGTGCCAGCCACACGCAGCCGATCAACTTCACAAGAATGGTTGCTTTTGTCTTCACTTCGTGAAGCAGATACTTATTTTAGACAACACCTGTTTCCTATTTAGAATACACACACTCACACACACATACATATTTATATATATATAAATATATATATGAGATAACGATATATATTTTTATGCATCATGAACAATATTGGTGGAAAATGTATGACAAAATGTAAAAAGTTTTCTTGTGACGCGTTTCGTCCTTTTGAACTTAATCGGATTAAGTGTGTTATGTTGGTGCGACTGCACATGCGCACGAACCAGGGATGACGAGAATTTTAATTTTTTAAATTTATTTTTAATCTAACCGATTTCATATAGATTCCTTTTTTTCTTTCCACCACTTTTGTTAGTAGATATCCCACACTTTGATAATAGAACTTCCACCATATATATAATCGATTTGTTTGTTTGTTTTTTGGGGTTTTTTTGCTTTTTTTTTTTGGCACGTATAATTTAAAATCATTTTCATCGTATTTATTCTTTATACACCGAGTTATTATTCTTTCGTTTCGTTTCTTTCTTTCCTTAATCATTTAATACATTTTGTTGTTGTTTTTTTTTAATGAGGATTATTTTTTCTTCATGTTATTATCGCATTTTTTAAGAAGAAAATATTTCATCTAAGAATTCGGATAATTTAAGCCATTTTTTTAACACTACAAAGAGAATCTGAATGAAATCTTGTGTTTTCGACATTTTTTCACATGTCTCGAAAATCTGGAGGAAAGAAGTGGAAATAAAACTACAGATTTTAGATAAACACAGTGTATAAGCAACGAGAAAGTTTTAACGAAAATGCAAAAAAAAAGGACAGATATACTTCGAATCAGAAAAAGCAGTTGAAATTTCTAGAACACGTAATAAAGAACGAATATTTGGCATATATATATTTGGTCATGTAGCCTGACGTGCTATATCATTTAGCTACAGAGGAATCGTCTGGTTTGCGAGGTCAAGATACACTCCGAGGAGATATGATAAAAATAATGGGAAATTTGTTGTTTAAAAACAGTAATTTTTATTTTGATAGCCAGACGCTTTCTCTGGATCTAAATGGTATAATATGTCAGGCTATATGACGCTTTCGTCTAGGATAAAGGATCGATTCCTGTTAGAGGACACATATTTTCTCTGAAATTTTTCGGACATTCAGTCCGGTGAATGTAGTTTATACTGTTTATTATAAACAGAGCATTTATTTAAATATTTGTATATATATAAATAACGAATAAAAAGAAAATATATTAATATATATATATATCGATCTTTAAGAAGACGCATATAGATATTTTATATACATTTCAATAACAAATTTCCACGTGTGTACGTGTACATGTGCTCGCGTCTGTTAAAATCGATAAGGATTAGAAGTGAGAAACGCACGAGGATTATTCTGCTTTTAAAAATAATCTCTGTTCGATGTTTCGATATTGAATAAGCAGTAAATAGGAGAAAGAAAATGTTTTTCGCCTCAAGGAAACTTTTCAGGGATTAACATTTAATCCCCTATTGTGATTGTTTTTTTTTCTCTCTCTGCTATTCTCTGAAAGAAAAAAAAGCGTTGACTTTCAGCTGTCACGATGTTTTCTGTTTTGCTGCATGTTCGACCATATATCGGTGTGGGCTTGGGCGACATAGGACGAGCATGACGTCAGGTTTTCCTAATATTACCTTTGTCTGACACAAGGCCAGATGCAAAAAATGATTTTGAGAAGATTGTGTTGATCTATCAAAAGCTCCCTGTATTGGAAACGAGTGAAAGAAATACTGAGCAAGTGACCACCAGAAAAAAATTGATCAATCTTTACCATGTTTTGTTTTTGTTTTTTTTAAATTTTTTTTTAAAATAGGGTTCACCTTGTGCAAGAACCTACCTCTCGAGGTAGGGGGTTTACATTAATGGGTAGTTTAAATGGATAAGAGGAGAAGATAACGGTTGACCCTAGACTTGAACAGGTTAAAATTGTAGTGAGTGAGGGAAAATCCTCTTCGGATTGTGTTTCGCGAGAAGTTGTCTGAGTGAAAATTACTTCTCGCCGATGGAATACGGTGGGAATGTATGTGGTTTGCTACTATGTAAGTGGCATGGCGGGTCCTGGCCTCGTTGATTAGACCAGGCGAAACCAAGAAATGTAGTTCGTCCGAGCACTTTCCATGGAAGTAGCGATATAGCTGTTAGACACTCACCACATCCCTCATGTAAAAGAGAGGGTGGAGAGTAATAATTGTTCTCCAGCAAATATTCACAGACGGTTTTGAACTCTATCAAGACTGGAAAATGAGATCTGGGTAACTCCCGACCAAATATTGCAACAGTACGGCATTTTCGACCTGACTTAAATCCTATAAAGGTAGATGATAGCATGAGGAATCATGTACTTACTAGAGCGGTACAGGAGGCCGATAACTTTATCTGCATCTTTAGCGATGGTTCGTATATAAGAGTTCCACGAGGTCGGATGTGAGTTTGTGGCCCCAAATCCGCTCAAGGCACGTGGCCTCCTGGAGAGAACATCCGTTCATCATGGCTGGTGGTAGTTCGGGGGTCTGATCGGCGGTGATTGAATGTAACAAGCCAGTTTTATTTCCACTGAGAAGTTAGTACTAGATCGGAAGCGAGGTCAGCTGCTAATATTTAATCGTCAATAGTTTTAGAAGTGCGGCCGCATCATCGGCCGCATCATCGGCATAGGTATTTGCAAATAATCGGAGTATGTTCTTAAGTAGATCATTTATGTACATCAGAAAGACGAATGATCTGAGATGTGCCCGCCGGGAACTTGGAGAAATAACCGTTAATAACAACCTTCAGGGAAGGTTTACGGAATAGAGATAACCCTTCCAGTGAATCCATAGTTGATGAGCTTGAAAACCTTTGTGCCACACCTTGTCGAAGACCTTCGAAATATCTAATGCTATGGTCCTTGTGGTGTACGTGTCATCAAGGGCCTCACTACTTCTGTGTGTCATGTTAAGACGTCAGTAGTGTATCGGGCTGATCTAAACCCATACTTTTTGTCGCACAAGAGGTTGTTCCTATCTAGATGTTTGACGACCTTCTTGTTGATTAAAGCCTCAAAAAGCTTATTGATGATACTGAGGATACTAATGGGTCTATACTGGTAGGAAGAGGATTGGTCCCCCGCGTTTATGAAGACTGTGCATACGCTTGCCACTTCCACGGGACTGAGAAATATTTCCCCTCAAAAAGCGGTTAAATAACTTTGCTAGGATCGGAGATAATTCTGGGTTGATATTCTTAAGGACGACCACTGGTATTTTCTCGGGGCCAATGGCTTTTTAGGCGTGAAGGCTTTTGATAAGTCTCGAGAGACTTCTCTTACTGAAATGGGTATATTACTGAGATTGTGCTCAATAAGATGTGGGAGGTTGTGGAGGGGAGGGCCCTTGTCGTCTAACGTTGGCTTTTAGTCAGAGATCGAAGCAAAGAGTCTCGATTTGTCTGTCGAAGAACGTATAACCTCGTAACATTTTATAATAGCGGGCACAGCCGCTTTGCCTCTTTTCATAATTTGGTTGATGATCCCCCAGAATTCGCGAGATCCAATTTGTTTCTTTTCAACCTTGGCCTGGATACCTTGCGCGTAACTGCACTTTGTGTTTTCCAGAACATTCTTATAGCGTCTATCTATATTTCTGAGATGAGGTATTATGTACACTATTTACATTACTTGGACTATTGTCCTCATCTTTGTTGCCGAAGGGAAGTGGAAAAATCAGGCGTGGCTGACCACATATGGAGAGAAAAAAGAGATCACCGCCCTCTGTGGGATCAATTTGAAATCATAGACAAAGAACATCATTGGAAAATTCGTAAACTTATGGAATCGGCACATATGCTAGGCCACAAAAATCTCCTGAGCCGACCAAGCATAGAAAAGAATACAATATGGGAACCAGTAATAAGGAGTGCCAGAGAAAAGCAATAATAACAAAGAAAATTGCAATATGAGATCTGGTAAAAACATAAAATGATAACAGCAAAAATTGCAATATGAGCACTGGTAAATGCTTGCTGAAGACATTAAGTTTATAAGTCCCAGAAATTCATACACAGATGTCCTTAAGGACACATGGCACATTGGATAAAGGCGTTGGTTTGACCCATTGACAGGGCCCAAAGAGTTGTGACTCCAATACCTGGTTAAGTCAACAAAGAACTTGGAGAGATGAATTAACAGAATGTTATACTTTTATGAGGTTGTTTTTGCTAGTTTTGTTCGTTTTCAATTTGAATGCTTTCATGTTTGTTTTGGGTGGTTTGATGGATGACTAGTAGGGAGACACATTGATTCTCCCGGAGATACTACCGTAACAGTACCCATCATCCTGGCATCGCGAGGCCCCACCACGGACTACTGCACGATCAAGAACCATTCATAAAATGGCAGTACAACAGAACCGATATTATACAACTGGTGATAGGATAGCCTCCTTCGAAGTTATTCGAATCCCTGACAATCAGGCGAATAATGCCACCCACCCAAAAAACAAACGTTTATCTCAGGGCAATAGAACTCCTTGGATCAGGAACATCGCACCGGCCAGAGACCTAGAGTACCAAGGCAAACTCCTTTATATACATGGAGACTAAAAGACCCATTGGTAGAAGGGGGTAATGAACGTTGCACGGAGGTACGTGTGCATCCCCTCCTTCATTTGAGAGGAAGTTACTTATTCTATTTGAAAGCAAAACAAAAAAAGAGTGTTGTTTGCCCTCCGCAGTCAGTGGCGTGAATGCCCCGAC
Source organism: Acanthosepion esculentum (assembly GCA_964036315.1). Lineage (NCBI taxonomy): Eukaryota > Metazoa > Mollusca > Cephalopoda > Sepiida > Sepiidae > Acanthosepion > Acanthosepion esculentum. Next base: position 104,553,492 of record OZ038476.1, on the reverse strand, counting down.
CGTCGGTCAGTTCATTTGACGGGAGCAAATCGAGGAGTTTTTTTTTCTTCTTTGTGTCCCGTTGAAACGCTTACTTTAGTGATCGATACTTGCGTCAAAAGTTCCTCTCTTATGACCCAGTGCTAGAACCGGACTCGTTCGTTTAGATTGAGATCAGGAATGCGGTGGGAGTTTCGAATACACGCTGTTCAGAACCATGTACACAGACACACACATACATTAATACGTTGGCATTGCATCAGATTTTATTGTGAAAATCAATGCTTTGCTACTTTGTCGGCGAAACCTAGAATAAGCTGACTGCATCCCCTGTAGTGGTGTAACCCTCACTGAAAAACAGACGAACACCGAGCAAATAAATGCTTATAGAATAGGCTTTAATATAAACGACTAATATTTATCTCCAAACTAAATAACCGTTTCTAAGCTCAGATAAAAACTACCAATATTCACCTGTTCTTTATCCGGGTAAATGACTGAAATATTATCAATCAATACTTACATCTTCCTAAACCAATTAAACGTTTACAGACCAAACATAAGCAACTAATATTTTCCAATCTCTTAACAAAGTAAATGTGAAACAAATTCAAGTATGAATGACCAGTATTTACGTATCCACGAATCAAGTAAATGCTCAGAGACTCAAATATTAACGGCCACTATTTACCATTTGCAGATCGAAGTAAATGCTTATCGTCACAAATATAATCTTTTAAAAAGAAGACTTATTTTGACATAAGTAATCCAATAAATGACATGTAAAACCAAACAATAAGCCAAACAACCAAAATATTTTCAGAAGAATCTTGCTATTAGTAAACAACAGTTTACTTCACTATTTAATGGTAGCGGCCTAGTTAGTCAAATTGCAGTCCTTTGATGGTGTGTCGGAAGTGACCTCTCCAGGGCACTGGCTTGGGCGATGGTATATGCGCTCTTAATTTACTGATATTAGGATAATTTTCAATACGTAGGTATATTAGCTGAGAAATATATTACGTGATATTTAGCTTAAGATATCTATCTTTATTAAGGATACTGACAATCATTTTTTAACAGTTTTTTTAAGAAAGATCAACGCAACACTGCAGGTTTTATGGAATGGAGTTACACGCACGATATCCAACCAGGTTTGAATTCATTGTTGTTGCCAAAAAAAAGGCAGACAGACCAATCATTCCTGTTAGTCTATCCTAAGATGTGGACAGGGGCTGAAAAGATGGATCTATATCTTTCCCAAAGGCATTTGAGCGAAAGTGAATATCACGGTCTCGGCCGGAAATTCAACTCGACTCACAGGTCCATTTTTCGCTAGTAACCGCTATGCAACGCTGATCGGAAATTAATTTCAATGAACATTTCATGATGTCTAACTACAGTAAGTTTCTGACAAAGGGTTCTGATATCATGTCTCCACACTTTATAGTTTCCCATACTTCTCAACTGTGGAGTTCTCTTTCAATTTCTTACTTTCTTGTCACCTCGGGGTTTTTTTTTTCAAAATTTTAGATGCAACGTGAATCACAATCTTCTGTCTTCCCGGATCGTGTTCTTGTATCCCTTCGCTAAAGTTTTCTCATTCTCCCACTAACTCCTTAAATCTTAGCGGCATTATCGCCCAGTTGAGGTGAAATGTTCTTTTTTTAAAAAAAACATCTTCTTGAACCTGGAAATCCCTTTCTAGTTTAACAAAGCACAACAGCTAAACCACCATAGGTGGAGCTGCTGGGGTGTATCCTAAGATGGGGACAGGGGCTGAAAAGATAGATACATATCTTTCCCAAGGTCATTTGTGTGAAAATGACATCACGGTCTCGGTCGGTATTTGAACTCGATTCAGATACATTTTCCTCACTATTAACCGCTATGCGACGCAACAGGTAAGCAATTTCAATGAAAATTTCATATTGACAAACTACAGCCGAAGTTTCGGACAAAGGGTTCTCATACAGTGTCCCCACGCTTTATCTTCACTCTCTCTATCTCTCTCCTCTTACTACAAGCCCTTTTCATTATCGTCCATTTTGAATACATATATACTCTTATAGCAGGGAATTTTATCCAACGCCTTTATCCACTGTACCATGTAATAATGTAAATAGTGTCCAGAGAAAATACCCAAAGAGTTGTGAGTTCAATACCTGGTTAAGGCAGTGGAGAACTTGGAGAGGCGAATTAACAAGAGATAACTGATAACTGACATTCATTAGACATTGCACTTGGAATTAGAACAGCCTACATCAGCGAGCGAAATAAAGGGTTCAGTTCGACATTCCAACCACCTGAAGAAGGCTGAAGCATACAACGGCCGAAACGTTGTGATAAATATGCCATCAAAGATGAGGACAATAGTCCGAATAATGTAAATAGTGTACATAATACCTTATCTCAGTAATATAACAGATATAATCATTCTATTCATCTACCTTGATAAGATAATCAATTTTGAACGGACTTATTTATTACCTACACAAATAGTATTCCATCTACTCTTTTTTCATTTTCGAAGTTGTTTTCACTGTTCCCATAAAGAGTTCAACCAATGCCTCAGGCAGTTTTCATTCCCTTCTTCGTTCAACTCATGCGGCTTACGGCCACATCACTTCGAAACTCCAATTCTCATACGATCACCGAAGTTAAGCAACGTCAGTACCTAGATGGGTAACCGCTTGAATAAACGAGGTGTTGTATGCTGTGATGGCATAATGGATAACAGCTCAGAATTCCAGTCGAGTTAGTTGTATTCAGTTACGAGAAAATACGTTTGGGAAAGATATTCACCTCTTTTCCCTGCAACCAGCTATCAGTAATTAGGAGGACTTGTAACACTAAATCTTTCATTCTAAAAATATTTGCCTAGCTTTAAATAACCTGTAAAAGGGCGATAAGCCGTAAAAATGATTTGATTTGTTTGTTTAACGGCATATCAACTCCTTGTGAACCAATTAATGCCGAAATTTAATTTTCTTGTGAGCTTTGAAGTAATAAAAAATACGTTACTCTGCTTTCACAATTGAGTACATGGTAGATAATACTCAGCTTTTATGCATATACATGTTTGCGTGGACATAATTACTAGAGGCGGTGATATGTGTTTTATGTTGTAGTTTTGTTAAAGTTATATTCTGGAATGCAGTTTAATTTCTTTATGAAATTGTAGGATAATATATGGGTTAATATCATATAAAAGTTCTTTCATATTGATTGATATACTGTTCGTGATTTTACTATAAATATGTATCGTTGTAATTTTTTTATATAAAAATGTATTGCTGGTATTTACACTATAAAAATGTATCCACATCACCATTTGGTAACATGTACTTAGTCTTATATTCTACAAAAGATCATGTCGTCGAATATGATTTTTTTTATCAAACGAGCTATTTTGTTTTAAAAAGAACAAAAACTTGTAATTCCAACGGATAATTTATTGTTAAAACAGATATATTTGAGAAAATATGAGAAATAAATGAAACAGTGACTAAACTAAATTGTATGCGTTATAAATTCAAATTAACAAAAAAAAGTAAAAATAAAGATTAAATAAAAAAAAAATTCGATTGAACTGATTTCACGAGACATGCGTAAGCTGAAAGCGTGTGAATTGCTTAAAGAAAGAAAGAAATGGCATTTCCAAACCAGAGTAGAAAAAACACTCCTAGTTTTTTCGTATTTTTCGTTGAAGTAGGGAAGTCCATGCTGGGTGAAGCTATTTTGTACTTTCGTTGCGTTACTGTAAATATACTATTAATAAAACCATTTCTAGTTTGTACATTCAAAAACTATTAGGCTATTTACAATGTCAAAACTAGAGTAAATAGATAATTAAAAACCAGCGTGGGACTTATTCGAACGCCGTAAGGTAATTTTTATTCGTTGGACTCAATTGTTTGATAATGTATGGTTTGTTCGCGTATGTTTTTTCTGCCTCGTGATAATTTTTCTGCTGATTCCGTTCTCAGGCGCATTCCTCATTAATTTCAGTTTATTAAAATCGAATTCCACAACATTTCTACTCTTCGCGACTATCATTTCCATGGATGGATATTCTTAGGTCATCATCAGTAGTATTTCTTCAAGCGATTTCGTTTAAATTTGAAATTCTTCCACGACCTTATCGAACGTTAAAGCGTTTGCTGGCAAGTGAAACTCGTGAGGCTTGTAGAGTCGATCAGCACTTGATGACCCTACTATTGTGGCTCCAAGCCAGACAAAGTTAATCTTAGTAAATATCATCAAAGATTGAATAAATAAAAAAATAGAAGGGGATATATAATACAATTAAGTGGAAACATAACAAATTGAACGAAAGAAGGAAGGAGAAGCGAATGATACGAAGTGATTATGTGAATCGGAAATTAAAAATATAAAGATGATAAGAAGCAGAAGAGGGTTGAAAACAGAATGAAAGAAAGAAAAAGAATGAAATGGAGTGAAATTAGAAAGGGGGGAAGTGAACAGTTTAAACTGAGAAAAGAGATTATGAAATAATTTGAGGAGAAAGAAAGATAAGGCGAAGCAAGCCATTAACATTTAACAGAAGGAAGCAAGAGAAGGTGAATGGAAGACAAGATGCTATGCAAAAGAAAACTAAATGCATTTTCAAGAAGAAAGAAAGAAAGATGTAATCATATGTAAAAGTAAAAGAAATGCATAATAAATAAATAAAAACAGAAACAAACAAACTTGAAGGGAGGAAAGATAAAATGCGATGGACGGAAGTAAAAAAATATATTAAAAGGAAGTAAGAAAAAGTAATAGAATATATAAAACAAAATAAAGAAAGATAGAAAGATAGTAAATTAATAAACGAAGGATAAAAGTTTAGTGGAAGAAAAGCTGCTTTGTAAAAAAAAAAACTAGATGTATTTTCAAGAAGAAAGAAAGATACTTGAAAGAAGGAAGGAAAGGCGAATGAGAATAACCGTGTCATGTAAATGTAAACGAAATGCATAAGAATGAAAGAAACTTTTAAAAAATTAAAGGAAAATAAAAGACGAAGAAATAAAATAAAGAAATACATTAAAAGGAAATAAATAAAAAGTAATACAAAAGAGAGAAAAAAGAAAGGCACCGGATAATGGTAGAAAGGAAATAAGGAAAATGAAGAAAAACATAAAAATAGAAAAACCGACAAAAAAATAAAAAGCTGACGAAGAAAGAAATACAATGTAATTAAGTAAAAATCTGTTGAAGATATTAAAATCGAAAAAGACAATAAAATAAACAAAATTCAATAAAACTTCGAAAAGAAGAACTTAAATTAGAAGACATGAAATGAAGAGAGATAGCAAAACCATTTGAGGAAATTGAAGATGCAAGCAAAATATAAAAATGAAAATAAAGAAGACAAAAGATGAGAAAAAAAAAAGAGAAAGAAATATCGGAATTCAAATCTATCCTGCAATTATATTGGGGGAAAAAAGGGAAATAGAGAAAAATATATCTTGAAAGAAATCCTATGAAGTAGAATAGAAACAGAGAAAAAAAAAACCTCTCATTTATCCAGCCTAATATTTAATAAAAATTCAAAACATTACACAACCGGAAGACAAGGGGGAAATCGGAAACGATGCTTGAAGGTGTTGCATGATTGGCTGGGGCGTTTCTATATTTTGACAGGCTTTCATTTTTTTCATCGACATTTGCTTAATTGCTTTCAGAGAAATACCGACTTGTCCTCGTAAAATATTTATTTTTATGTCAACTGAAGAAGTCTAATTAACATCGTATTTCAACCGGTTGCATGCCGGGTAGATCCAACTCGAACATGACAGCTCCTGGCTCAGCAGTTTTACGCTATAAAAATCTTTCTCAAGTTCATGTTCTGAACAATATGCGCGATAGGCGTTGAGATCAAAAGATAAATTTAAATAAATGAGTTCAGTCGACAGAATGTTAGTTTTAAATTACTTCTTTTTTTTTTGCATTTCTTTAATTAAACAACTAAAACTTCTGCTTCTTTAAAAAGAAATACCTTTTCATTACAGGACTTGGGCAGTCATGTCCCTCCATAGATCTGTTTTTTTATTAACTGGAAATTGCCATTAAATCTTGATAAAAGTTTTCCGTTATTTTCATAGTATGCGGATGGAGAAGTGGATAGCGACTCGGAATGAGAAATCAGAGAGCAGAGTTCGAATGCTAGTCGAGTTCTTTACATTCACATATGTGCAAATACCTTTTGGTTAAGGTATAAATCAATCTTTTCTCCTCCAAGTTATGGGTTAAATAGCAGAACTTTACCTGAAAAAATGTCATCTCCAGGAAATTATAAATGTAATATTCACCTAAGAAATAAAATAATTATTCGTACAATCTATAACATATGCTTCCAATTTAAATAGACTTCTATCAGTTGATCAACCATAAAAAAGAAATAAATCAATCAACAATTCTCTTACTTTCTCCATGATTATGAATTCAGAATTATTATTCTTCTAGACCAGGGGTCAACAGACCCCGTGCCACATTAGGTTCGTGCGGGATTTTTGTCCGGCTCGCGAAGAATTTTTGTCCAGCCTGCAAAGAGTTTTTGCCCGACCCGTGAAGGATTTTTGTCCAGCCCGCGAAGGATTTATGTCCGGCTTGCTAACTTAACTATAGTAAAGAATTTGCATCTTTTGTTGGTTGTGTTTAGTTGTAATCGAGATAATTTATTGATATCATGACCCTCCTCTGAAAGACTGGAGAGGCTTATGAAAGACATTGATTCATCTCAACTGTAGCTATAAACTATGAATTAAATAGCTGGGTAGAGTAGACTCTAGCTTTAGATCGAAATCCGTCTAGGACAGAGCTCTGAAACCTCTTGGAGAGAGCAAGCCTTTGTACAATGGTGAACATAACAGTCGATGTAAGAATTTCAACTTGATTTGCAAATTCCACCTTCAATTCCGATAAGACATTTTCTTCGATAGTTAAATATGCGTTAGACTATCTAAAAAAATCAGAAATTAATACAATATGGGAACCAGTAATAATGAGTGCCAGAGAAAAGCGATAACAACAAAAATTACAACATGAGCTCTGGTAAAAACATGTAATGATAACAGCAAAATTGAAATATGAGAACTGGTAAAAATGATGCTGAAGACATTAGGTTTATAATACCCAGAAATTCATACACAGATGCCCCCAAGGGCACATGGCACAATGGATAAAGGCGTTAGTTAGATCCAGTGAAAGAGTGTGAGTTCAATACCTGTTTAAGGCGGTGGAGAAGTTGGAGAAGGGAATTAACATGAGATAACCGATAACTGACATCCGTTAGACATAGCACGTGGAACTAGAACAGTCTACCCCAATGAGCGAAATAAAGGGTTCAGTTCGACATTCCAACCACCTGATGAAGGCCGGAGCGTACAATGAAATATGCGAATAATGTACATAGTGTATATAATACCTTATCTCACAAATACAGACAGATTCTAAATGGAGGGATGACATTTGATAGATTTATCTCGGTTTAACACAAAGCTAAAATCAGGCTCGTCCATGACAATCAACTAGGTTTCTGATCGGGAGGACTGTAAAACCTCTTAATTGCTGTTTTTTCCAGGTCCACTCTGGACAAACAGTTAACCCCCAAACTGGCGCCAAAACACTATCAAAGTATAGAAAACATTATCATAAATAACATACCAGTAAAAAATAGCAGCAATACATCTTTGTAAAAAAATACCAGCAATACATATTATCACCAATAGATTTATAAAAGAAATTAGTAATGCTCCCACGAAAATTACATGTCGGCATTAAATGACCGATAAGATGTTGATAAGCCGCGAAACAAACAAACAAACATCTACCATGTATTCAATTGTGAACGCAGAATAATACCGTATTCGTATTACTTCAGAGCTACAAAGAAAAGAAAATTTCGTCATTAAATGACCCATAAGGAGTTGATATGCCGTCCAAAAAAAAAACAACAACAAAAAACGTCGAGGCGTTTACAGTTAGAAGGGCCATTATTATGGCTTTACAATGTTAAAAATATACGTACATGAATTGCATCGCAGGTGAATAATACATTTAGTGTCTGTTTAAAAACTAATGAAAAATATTAAATCGAGGAATCTTTCAAGATGGTAGAAATGATTCATTTGGGTCTACCTCAAAGAATAATCTGTAATGGCCAACCTGAAATTGGGAGACGTGAAATTAATGGAAGTAGGTTAATGTCATTCACAGAATACGGAAGGGAGGAAAGAGGGTTGGAATTTCAGAAAAGAGAAAAGAAAAAAGTCAACATATAATAAGAGAAGAGGAAATATTTCAATCATATTGTCGGGAGGAGAAAAGGGAATAAATTGAGAAATTAGAAAGAAAGAAAGAAAGAAATGAATAAACACACAAATAGATTTAGAGTAAAAGAAATAACGAAAGAACTTAAATGAAAGAAAGAAAAACAGATGGAGGAAAATGAATACAAAAGAAAGAACTTAATAGAAAGAATTTAAAAGAAAGGAAAAAACTTCAAAAGACCAAATTAAAGAAAGAAGGAAAGAAAGAAAGAAAGAAACAAACAAACAAACAAAGGGGAACAAATAAGAAAGAAAAAAACCCAAAGAAAGACCAAACGAAAGAAGAAGAATGAAAGACAGAAAGAACACAAAAAGAAAGAACTTAAAAGAAAAGAAAGAAAAACCTTCAAAAACCAAATTAAAGAAAGAAAGAAAGGAGGAACAAAAAAGAAAAAAAACAAAGACAGGACGAAAGAAGAAGGATGAAAGACAGAAAGAGCATAAAAGAGAGAACTTAAACGAAAGAACTTAAAAAGAAACAATTAAAGAAAGATTAAAGAAAGAAAGAACGAAAGAAAGAAATGGTCTGACAGAATGGAGAAAGAAAGAGGGAAGGAAGGAAGGGAGGAGGGAGGAAGGAAGGAAGGAAGGAAGGAAGGAAGGAAGGAAGGAAGGAAGGAAGGAAGGAAAAATCGTCCTAAAAACACTACCGCTTAAAATTTGAGAAATTGTTTTCCGTATTTTGTATAATAAAGTTCAGAACAAAAGATGTTTCAACGACCAAGAAATAATGTAACATTACTGATAAAATACAAATATGATATGCATAATAACGCAAATGCATGAATAATGACGATACTGCAGAAATAATTTACAAGTAGGAGAGAAATAGATTAACAGTGATCAGTACCTAATACAAGCGTTTGTGACAAAATAGAATTATTACTTCAGTCATTCGGTTAAGTGACAAACGTGATATACACTTGGAAGCCTATGTCTCTTTCGATTCATAATTGACTGGGCAGAAGATTTTCCCGCAGTATGTGGCCGTTTATCTGTGAAGTAGACTCGCTGCCAAACAAGGCTATAGAACACAATCTGTCCTGCTATTCAACACGTAGCTGGAGGGGCATATGGATTCATGGCTTTCCCAAGGGCATTTGCTCGTAAGTGAATGTAACGTACCCGACTGTAATTCGAAATCGGGTAACCGATTTCTCATTTCGAGCCGATATTCGTTACATCACAAACGCTCATATTATTTAGGTATTATACGTGTATTTCTAACGATTTTACTATAAAAGTACATTACAATCACCCATTGTAAATGAAGAAGAGGAATCATCGTTAGTCAGGAATTAAAGCAATCGTTGCTGATGTGTTAATTAATGTTAATTGGCCGAAGATGGCGCTGAAAATCTTTCGTGCCAAATAAAAGATCAACAACATTTGTAATGTTTTGTTAGTTGGTCATATTTTAGTAAATGGTTCGCACCAAAATTTTCCAGTACCCTCGTATATACTGGGTATTACAGCAAAATTGTCCAAATCGTGTTACAGCATAATTGTCCATTCGACAAAATGTTTAATATAAAAAAATACACAAAACTAATTGTGTTTCTTTTTTCCGGGTTCTAAGATAAGACGTTTAGCCATCTTGTTAACATTTCTCGTAAGAACCACTAAAAATTCCTTTAAGATATTCAGCTAGAAAGATAACAGGTTAAATCGTTTTGTGTCAGACCCACTCTCTTCTCAACTGAGCAAGGTTGAAAGGAAATATCATTCAGTCCTTCAGTAATGGTACCAACATTCATACCCGGGCTTCCATCTTCAAAGTTTAATTCAAGAACCATCAAGATGACGGCGAATAAGTTTAAAAAAGAGGGAACATTATAGAAGAAAACTGGATCAGGAGGTCACAACAGAAATAGGGATAAACATGGCGACAAAGATGAGGACAATAATCCGAATAATGTAAATAGTGTACATAATACCTCATCTCAGAAATATAGACAGATACTAAGTCGGCATATAGAAGTTCCCTAAGAAATCCATCACGAACAAGGATTCTAGTTTGGAATCTTCTCAAGTTGAAGTTGTTCGGAATCTGATATAGACACCTATATTGCAGTCATAGAATTACTACCAGAGTACAGTCGTCAGGTAAAATGAGAACAATGTTGGTGCAGGTATATCACCCTGCTTTACTCCATTATCGATGTGAAGTTCCTCCGAGAGCTGACCACTGAAATTGACACGACCTTTCAAAAAGCGATGTAGTTGCTTGAACTTTTCAATAAAAGTAGGTGTACAGCCTAATTTTCCGAGAAACTTCCAGAGAACCTCACGATTCACTGTATCGAAAGCCTTAGTTAGGTCAACAAAACCTGACAAAGCGGCACGCGCTGTTCAATACATTTTTGTACAAGATGATTAGCAGAGAATATCATGTCTACAGTCCCTCTTCCGCCTCTAAAACCAGGAAGGACATCAGGACAAATATGCTTCTCCAATCGGTTTAGCAAGAGTCTTGCAAATACTTTTCTAACTGCTTCTAGCAGTGAAATACTACAGTAATTACCACAGTCTGACTTCCCTTTTCCTTTGTACAGCATAATCAGAATGGCATTTATCCAGTGTTGAGCAGCTGGGTCACCCCTCCATACAGATAACATTAAAGAGTGGACCGCACAATGGCGATTCATACCGCCATCTTTCAATAGCTCAACCGAAATACCATCTAATCCAGAAGCATTTTTTGAGTTGATCTGTTTTACGCATCAATTGTTTCTTCAAGAAAATATATATATATACATACATGCGTAAGTAATAGAATTTGGGGGATTTAGGCAAATCATTATAGTAATTCATCGAGTCGAGAAGAATCCTCCACAGAGTGCAAAAAGCACTAGACGGCAGTTTCGTCCTATTTTGGGACTCATCGGCAGAACGGATCCACTACCGAGATTCGAACCCGAACCGTTTCGATTTCGTGTGAGTGTGTGTGTGTGTTTTCTCTCCAGCTGCTTTTGTATAATCTGACTAGCACGTGTAATTATTACCAGGTATAACATAGATGTCAGCTTACTTATCAATATATGTCTACGTCCGCACAACAAAGATTCTATAAAAATCCTGAAGAAGTACTCATCAAATCAGATTGTTGCGTTGTAGCAGTGAATTGTGTCATAGTACTCTTTTCTTTTTTTTTTTACAGATGGTGCCCAACTGACCCTACTATCCTGGGCAATATCAACATCAAACAATGCGCATGCGCAAAATTAAAAATATAAAATGGCGACAATTTACCCATCGCATCCTGTATATATGTATCTATGTATGTATGTATAAGTGTGTGTATGTCTGTGTGTGTGTGTGTGTGTGTGTGTGTGTGTGTGTGTGTGTGTGTGTGTGTGTGTGTGTGTGTGTGTGTGTGTTTATTCTCTCCGGCTGCTTTTGTATAATGTGACTATCACATGTAATTATTCCCAAGTATAACATAGATGTCAGCGCACTTATCAATATATGCCTACGTCCGCTCAACAGAGTTTCTATAAAATTCCTGGAGAAGTACTCATCAAATCAGATTGTTGCGTTGTAGTTATCGACTTGACGCGCCGACACGACACGGTTGTGCCAGCGCCATAAAAGGTGGCTGAAAGTCTTCGCTGTTAAATGTTCAGAAATGCGTGAATATCTTCTAATTGCATGATAATCAATTAAACATAGACATCTCAAATCTAGACTTACAGTCCGGAGTAGACGTTAATGACATGGCTGAATAGAAAATTGGATTTACAAACGTAGTATGCAGTCGGAATGATATTAAATGAGAAATGCTAAAAGCTGGGAACGATAAAAGAGAAAAGAGACTGAAAGAACGACGAGGGAAACTTAATTGGAACATTTGGGAATTGAAGTCAAATCCTTTTAAAAAATAAAAGAATAGAATATAAAATGCACACCATTTCTGTCTATATTTCTGAGATGAGATATTTTGTACACTATTTACATTATTCGGACAATTGTCCTCATCTTTGTCGCCATATTTATTACAACGTTTCAGCCGTTGTACGCTCCGGCCTTCTTCAGGTGGTTGGAATGTCGAACTGAACCCTTTATTTCAAGGACACATGGCACAGTCGATAAAGGCGTTGGTTACATACAGTGACAGGATCCAAAGTGTGTGAGTTTAATACCCGGTTAAGGCAGTGGAGAACTTGGAGAGGGGAATTAACAGGAGATAACTGACATCCATTTAACATGGCACGTGGAACTAGAACAGTCTACCCCAGTGAGCGAAATAAAGGGTTCAGTTTGACATTCCAACCACCTGAGGAAGGCCGGAGCGTACAACAGCCGAAACGTTGTAATATATATGGCGACAAAAATGAGGAGAATAGTTCGAATAATGTAAATAGTGTGCAGCATTGTTGATTGAGGAATTAATGTTCCGCAAATGACATTTTCTGCATAATCTCAGTTCTTGTCGATCTGCTTGAGGCAACATAAACTATTAAATTCAAAAATGTTATGTGGATTTAAATAACCTGCAAAAGTTTGATAAGCCGTAAAAATCAATGCATGTGATCAACTGATTTAAATTCACATAACATTTTTACATTATAAGAATGATTTACTGGTACATGTACTACTAATTCAGCCGAATTCGATTGGAACTCGGCTTTCCGATTTCCAATTCCGAGCCATTGTCTATTACGCCACACGCACACCCAAGTTTACCGCGCTTGATATTCCTAAGCGGTCAGTCATCTTATTATTGACCAAACTCGAAGTTACTTACCTTCATGATCACATAGAACAACCATTATACAGTTATAATTTCATATCATATTTCAGTCAGCACGATTATCGATGGCTTCCAAACAGATCCTACTTCATTTGATTTTGAAGCATTTGAACCCTGGCCACACCTTACCGGTGGCAGAGAAAAATGACATAAATATATCCCTCGTTACTTCTATTTCTTGGGGATATTATTTATTTTCTTTATAAAAATGTGGTGTTGGTAAATTTTATTGTTTTTACAAAAATGTAATGCTGGTAATTTTTTTTTTCATAAATTTATTGCTGATTTATTAAACTATAAAAATGTATTTTAATACTTTCATAGTTTTTGATCCCAATTTGTGGGTCAACTATTTGCCCATAGCTGGAACTCTAAACGGTGCTACTACCACGGATCAGGGTGGGCCTGGGAACAACAGCAATTAAGAGGTGGTTCCACGATCCTCAGCCACCGGTTGAACAGCGGTAGAGAAAAATGACTGAATGCCCAGCTAACGGTAGAATGGTGGGTAAACACTTGGAACTATTTTATATCTAGCGTGAAATATCACATAACAATTATTTGCAAATTTTGACTCAGGAGCTCCGTTCAAATTAAAGATACTTTTATTCAAATCAAGAGACAGTTATTCAAAAATAAAAAAAAATACCTTAATCGTTGAAAATTTTCTTTTATTCACTATAAGGATATTTTCATCCGGTAAATTGGTCCAATTTAAGTCGTCTTGTACGAAATGATCTCGTAACCTAGCTGTTTTTTTAATATACAGTGAGGTTCACCCTGTACAAGGCTCGGGGTGCATTCGAGGTAGAGGATTACTTTAGGAGGCAGTTTGTACGGATATGTGGGGAAGATAACGATTAAGCCTAGCTTTGAACAGGTTAAGATTGTAGTGATCGAGGAAACATCCTCTTGGGAGTTGGTTCCACAGAGCTTCGCTGGAAGAAGCTGTTCGAGTGGAACTTAACACCAATGGAATACTGAGGGAATGTTAGTGATTTGTTAGAATGTAAGTGGCATGGCAGGAACTCTTATTCCACCCTTAATGCAAGAAATTATGTGCTTCCTATTATCGTGATTTTCTAAGCGTAGTTTAGTTATGGCACAAGGCCTAAAGTACGGAGTATTCAGTGAGGATCGAATTCACTACACAGTCGTAATTGTTCTAGCGCCACAAGCTTGCTAACATAACATCACGTCTATCTGCCAATGTATTATCCATTATAAATTCGGAAGTGACCAGTTTTCTTTTCGCCGACAAACAGGGATCAATCTATAGAGGAACCGCCACTATGGATATACAATGCCCAACCGCAAATGTTTTGTTTGTTTATCGGCATATCAACACCTTATGGGTCATTTAATGCAAAAATTTAATATTCTTGGGAGCATTATTAATTTTCTTTATAAAAATGTATTGTTGGTAAATTTTAGTTTTTTACAAAAATTTATTGGTGGTAATTTTTTTTTTTCAAAAATTTATTGCTGATTTGTTTTTGATCCCAGTTTGTGGGTCAACTATTTGCCCATAGCTGGGACCCTAACCGGTGCTACCACCACGGATCAGGGTGGGCCTGAGAACAACAGCAATTAAAAGGTGGTTCCGCGATCCTCAAAACCTCCAATCTCCCGATAAGAGGCTTTGAGGACTTGCTGTAGGATGTAGTTTATCGTCATACCTAGGCTGAAACGGCAAAGTAGAGTACTAAATTGTAGCATTTTATGTGTCATTTTCTTAATAGGAATGACAGCTTATTCAATTATGTTTGGTGTATTTAATCCACCTTATTTGCATCATTTATTATCTATACACTTAAAGTGATAAGGAACAGTGTGATTTTTCACCAACCAATAACCTGTTTTACGTTCAGTTACAAGTAATGAGCTATCTGTTAGATTTTTGCCGCCTCCTACTGCAATAAAGTATATTTTAGGTTCTTCAAAACCAACTTTTTGTCATGAGCCTGAAGCTTCTTTCAATCCAGAGCAATTAAAGAACAAAATTACACAGATTTTGAATGTAAAGGGTGTTCCAATAACTTGGACCGATTTTAAATGTGAATTAAGTTTAAGCGTCTAATGATTTTTTTTCTTTCAGATTTAACACCTTTAACCATGTAAAGTTTAGAGAGTGAAATTGGAATAATTGATCGTAAATTCAAATAAATTGTGTCAGGGTGAGATGTGAAAACACTACTGACTGCTCGTTTACGCCGTTCAGCTTAAAATATTGCTGCAGTGCACGGGAAAGTGGCCGAAAATCCAGACACCTCTAGTCGTCATCGCGCGTAGGAACTGAACTACTACACATCAACGTTACATCGTTTCCAATTGCACTCTCGGTCGGTCGATTATGTTGACCAAAAAATCGCGAAGTGCGCGAAATGCTTTACTGTTTGAGTGTCCATTTCCGTAATAGACTTCGATAACTTTAACACGTTGTTTGATTGTTAATCTTTCCATGGTTGAAACTCCCAAAGTTTAAGTTGTTAAATCTGAAAGTAAACGAAAAACATCATTAGACGCTTAAACTTAATTCACATTTACAATTGGTCCAAATTATTGGAATAACCTTTATTATCCTTGAATGTAGATAGGTTTATTCTCATATGAGGGAAAATATTTTGGCCAAACCCCAAATATTATAATATATCTATGATAGCTATATCATCAATAAAAATAAAACTTTTTACCTCCGTCACAAATGGGCAAAGAGAACAGCTTGCAATATTCATCGAAAAGTGGCTTTCGATTCATTAATGTCCTCGTTACTCTGAATTCTCGTCTTTATAGTAATGAATAACTGACACACTTCTTTGAATAACAGTATCATTTTTCTAAATAAAGGTATCGTTATATTGATTAAAAGAATCAATTCACTGAATACTGATCTTTTTTATTTGCATTTTCTTCTTTTTAAATAAGAGTATCTTTAATTATAATAAAATATATCTTTACTTTGAATAGACATATCTGACTTATTTACAAAGTCTTTAGTAAGAACGTCCTGCGCATGACGATAAACTACATCCGGTAACATGATATCTGATCGGGAGATTGTACGTTTTGAAAAGCATGAAACCAACTCTTAACTGCTGTTGTTCCCAGGTTCACCCTGATACGTGGTATACCTGTTAGCGTCCCAGCTATGGACAAATATTGAACCCCCAAACAAAAATCAACAGTACATTTTATGATTACAAGCAATACATTTTTATAGCAACATGACACTAGAAATATATAAAAATACATTTATATAATAAAATTATCAGTAATATTTTTTTTAAATTACCAACAATACATTTTCCTAATGAAATTACTAGCAATATTTTAACAAATACCAACAATACATTTTATCTTCTACAAACTATATATTTTTAAAAAACTTACGTTTACACAGACAATATCTAATTATGTCCAAAATATCTGTAGACGAAGGCATAAAATTGCATACAAAATATTTAGACTTTAGCATTAAATAACACATAGAGGTTTATATGCTACTAAACAAAATTACTCAACCAACCAACTGTATTAATATTACTGATAGTTCATGGATGTATGGATTTCAATGTGCTTTGCTTGAGTCATGTAAAAAATGTTTGAATGGTAACAATAGTGTTTTTTACTATCTAAAATCGTTATTATTGAAAATTCAATTGGATAACGGCGATATCGGTGTTTTCACTGACAGTTCTATCTCTAAAGTACACACTGATCTCACCATACTAAAAGATATATTGTCATTTTCTAAGCGTAGCTTGAATGTGATACAATGTCGAAAGCATGGGACACCCAGTGACGATCGATCTCACTTTTAGTTCGGAACTGACCAATAGATATTTTACATACACTTGTAAGGTCAGAGTTCACACTTTAAATATTTCAAGAAATACCAACAGAAGTTCCTCGCAAAGTGAGGACCTTCTTCTTCTTCTTCATCCTTTAATACGGCTTTTCTTTTCACTATCCATCTCACTCCCTGTTCCAGCATCCATTTATACAAGCTTGTTCGGTAGTTTACTGGCTGTCTTCCTCTGTCTCACTTGGCGTCAACTTGTCCTTTGTGTATTAAATTCTCTGAGCCCACTTTCCATATAATTTTTCCAAGAAATTCCACCTGCGTTTTTCTCATTCTAAGAATAAGCATCATTTTTGTTACCATTTTCCTTAAAACTTCCTCGTTACTCAAATGCTTAGTCTACGGTGTTCTCAGTATTCTTCTGTAGAATCATAGGCCGAAAAGTTATTAAACTTCATGAGAATGTAACCTTTGAACCCGAACGCTAAAGAGGGCGGATTTTGGTATGTTAATCGGGATAAAATAATCTTTTTTAGGAAAACCATAATAAAAACACAATTTATTCCAGATTCACCTATTATACAGGATATAAATCGGTATAATAGGTATAAATACATTTATACGTACGAATATGTAGATTTTTATTCTACCCATTCTTTTATATATATATATATATATATATATATATATATATATATATATATATAAAGAATGGGTAGAATAAAAATATATATAATATAAGTATGTATGTCATTCGCAGATACATTTCGCTGTATCACAGATTCTCAGTGTGACTAGACAACCGATTGCTTGAAACTCGGATCAAAACCCAACTTATTTGGTGTCAGTCAGAGCTTCTACTACTGAGCCATCTTCACACGACAGAACGAGTCAGCCAAATCTAGACTATTGCTTTTACAAACGTAAACAAAGGCCAAGCAGACATAGTGCTCCATTCATTTTCCTGGAGAGCTTCGCATTTACGCAGGTGACCGTTATTTTTAGAATTAGCTTATCATTTAACAGTGCTCAACTGAAAATATATTTTCAAGAGCTAAATGATGTCATTCGCAAATTACAGTACTGTTTCGCTGTATCACCGCTCCTAAGTGCGACTAGACAACATAATGCCTCATTTTGTGTCAGTCAGAGCTTCTACCACTGAGCCATCTTTACTCGACAGAACGAAGAATGGGTAGAATAAAAATCTACATACACGTACATATATTTGCTCGTACGTATAAATATATTTCTTCCTCCGGTTTTATAAATACAGTGCTCAATGTTATGAAACAAAGCTATAAGTATATATTAGGGAATATACATAATATTCAACGTCGATAGCACAACTCGGTGTTTCATGCAGTTCTTGCAATCTTCAGGTGCAAATATCGATGTTAGATATTATGTATATTCATTAATATATATATATATATATATATATATATATATATATATATATATATATATATATATATGTAAAACAAAGTTTGTCTCCTACAAACCTATTTTATACAGACCGAATATTCGCGAACGATATTATTCTGGACACCTGACTGAAATTAATCGCGTTTTGTCCGTCTGGCCGGTATGATAGATGTCAACAGATTCCTCAGACTCGACCGACAATTGTTTAGAACAAGGCTAATAGACACTCTCTCGTTTTTCTGTTTTGCATTCTTGTGTGTCAGACTAATTTAATAATTAGTCAATTTGAAACGTCTTTACACCCGTACCCAATTACTCGTTAATTAGGAGTGAAGACAAATTTTTGACTGATTGGCATCGATTTTGGTGAATTATTAACACGAAACTTTCAGCAATTTTTAGACGAAATTAAGAAATTTGTTATATAAACACACACACAAATAATAATAATAATAATAATAATAATAATAATAATAATGATAAGTACTAGTAGTAGTAGTAGTAATATTAGTAGTATACCCGTGTTCAAACCTTGGTAAAAGAATTTTGAATACAGTTTTTCAAGTCAGGCTGATCGTACTGATAATGTAAATTGACGCTTCACAATCTTCCTAAACTCATTTAGTCACCTATTAGTTCTTGTCCTAGACTCTTTCAAGTTTAGTAAATATACAGCGGAACATAGATTTAAATAAACTTTTAAAAAATTACGGCTTAGTCTGGCATAGTGATACAATGTAGCTCTCTGTGAGTGATATCTTTTCGCTAGCAGGTGTCCTAACTCGTTCTGTACATGGCGCTACGACACACACTAATACACAAGTACATAGAAGACACACACAGTCTCTCGGTTTCTTTCTCTCTCCCTCTCCCTCTCTCTCTCTCACACACACACACTCTCTCTATTTGTTTTCAATTAAAGAGTTTAGTATAGAAAACACACTTCTATGATTTCCCTACTATTGTTCAAAAATTGTAAATTTGCATACACACGCACAAATATATATATATATATATATATATATATATATATATATATATATATATATATATATGAAGAAATATAGTTTTAAGGTATGCTATATTTACGGGATAAAGTGCTCAATATAGAGATAGAGCGTATGTAAATACACACACACACACACACACATATATATATATATATATATATATATATATATATATATATATATATATATAGTAGCAAAGCTACCCGGCGTTGACCAGGATTTAAAAATATAAAAATATATGTCTAATAACAACATAATTTCAAATACATTTATTCAAACACAAAAAAAAAAACAAACACAAAAAACAGTTTTTACACTACAATTCTTCTTGGTAACGAATGTTCTTTGGCTTTCTTGTGGCTCATAAACAAACAATTTACTTCCCACACGTGAACAACCAACACACAACTGTTCATAAGATAAACAGCATTTTTCTAACCCTAGTGCAGTAACTGATAGAGTATGACCTTGTGATTTGTTAATAGACATAGCAAAACTTACTCATTATCCAATTTTATAAATAAATGGACATTTTAAATTTTTGTGTTCAAGAGTATATTATACTTTTATAGGGATTTCCACTCACTTGACAAAAAATGGTATACCTATAGTTTTAAATTAATTTTAACAAATGAAAAATCGTTCTTGAAGCTTTTATTTAGTTTTAATTCAAAGGTAAAGTAATATATTTACTATATCCAGTAAGCAAAATGCTTTGGTGTATGTAAAACCGAATTTATATTTATTGGAATAAACTTACTTTTTTTGTTTTCAGTAAAATCGATGATGTCTGCTATTTTGAGACATGTGTAAACTGATTCTCCGTTTTAAAAATCATGTAAAAATAAAATATACATTTTTCAAATGTTATTTGAGTAAAATTAGAAAATTTAAAGTTTACTTAATCTAATTTGAAACAGACAGCACTTACTTTTTAGCAGAAAAGGATATAGTCGAAAATAAGAAAAGCATTTCTTAATTATGGTGACTAGTTTCTCAGGTGTTGATTGATGGTATTGACTGTTGAGGTCAGAAGTCATTGGATCGATGAACAAAAGTGTCAAAATTTACGAATTTTAAGTTGACTTATTTAAGTACACAGTAGCTTTTTACAAATTAACAAATATTTCAAGTAATCTAATATTTTATTAATTATTACGTAATTTAGCTTTATAACCTTACGTTTGAAGATGCTTTCTGGAAAAATAATAATAAAATTTAAAATACTATATAGCAATAAAATAAATTTTAAGTTTATTACCTAAGATAATATAAAAATTACATAAACAAGAGATATACCTATAATTTTTGCTTACAACTCTTATGAAATCTGATGGTATTTTATTTATCATTAATTTTTATATTATCTCAGTTAGGAAATTTTAAACAACTGTTAAAACACGTAACATTTTAATGATAATGTCATGTATGAACATCCGTATGTATAAAAAGGGGCATGTTTATACACATCCAGAAACAATGTAAAATTCTTTTTTTAAATATTGGTCGTTTGCAGACTGTAATAAGATTTTAGATTTATGATTAGTAAAAATAGTTACTTAATAATTTCAAAAAGTTTTAACAACTTTATGAATTATTGTAATTAAAATTGTAAAAAATAAGAAAAAAATTCATGTAAAAGTTCATTTTTTTAATTATTTTTAAACCCCTCTCGGACAAAAACAAGGTGTGGATTTTATTGACGTTTCATGTTTACTGTTCTCCGCCGATTTTTCTTTATGAAAAACGAGCGCTCGGTCGTTGTACAAATAAACATACATACAGACAGACAAACAGACACAACCTTTCTTTTATATATAGATATGGGTTGTAATAGGGGCCCACCTATGGACAAATAGTGAACTAAAAAATAAAAGACTATGAAAATATAAAAGAATATTTTCGCACCAGCAACACATTTTTATATAAAATATTATCAACAACACCTATTTATAGTAAAGTTATCAACAATACCTATTCATAGCAGAATTACCAAAAATACATTTTATCTGTAGTTGAAGCTATAATATTGTGTTCAAAAAATATATAAATAAGCCATAGAGGTTTATATGCCGCTAAAAAAATCAGCAAAAAATAAATAGGGCCTATATAAAGTCTTTAGGCAAATTAAAAAAGCCATTACGAGAAACTTAAAAAAGATGGCAACGAAACTTTTGCTTCATATTAATGTTATTTTTAAAGTTGTTTTACGTGAAAGATTTCCAGATAGCTGCATAAGAAATGGTAGCAGCGCTTACATTCCCTCCGTAGTCAATTCTACTCAAACAGCTTCTTCCTGCGAATCAGTTCTGTGGAACAGACTCCCAAGATAATGTTTCCCCACTCACTACAATCTTAACCTGTTCAAGTCTAGGGTTAACCGTTATCTCCCGTTCCTATCCCTATGAATTTCCACTTAACGTAACCCTCTGCCGTGAGTGGTCCCAAGGTCTTGTACAGGGGGAATCCATATTATATATATATATATATATATATATATATGTGTGTGTGTGTGTGTGTGTGTGTGTGTGTGTGTGTGTGTGTGTGTGTGTGTGTGTGTGTGTGTGTTCAGAATGCCACAAATTATACTAACGATGGTTCAACAAGTCGAATACATGGGAAACATGATTAACCAATGAAAATCAAACAACACAAAAGTAAATATATCGGAATTTCTTTCTTCTTTTTATGTAATGATTTTTCTCGCCGATGAAGCTTTAATAAAAGAAAGACATGTTAGATTGATAAACGTTTCTTATTTGGTCTTTATCTTTTTATTCTGTCAGATTCCGATCTCTATTCGATTAAACTTATATATATATATTCCACAGATTCTTCACAAATCCAGAGTTCTCTACTCGTTAGCTATGCTGATTACACAACTCTTTCCCATTCTTTATATAATCCTCACTGAGTTTTCGATACTCTCGACCTTGTACCACATCTAAGCTATACTTCGTAAATCTCTGAGTAGCTCCTTGTGCCTTAATGGTTTTATATTCTTGCTTTGAATTAAATGATTAAATATATATGTGCGCGTGCGTGCGTGTTATTTGAATAGACACTCTAGTTTTCTAACCTTAAAAAATGACACATTTATTTTATACTAAGTTTATACAATTTATTACAAGAAACGCTTTTTTTATGTTTTGCATACCGGAGTTTTCTCTCTTAATTCTGATTGAAACTGCTCCGAGGTACGAATTTTCGGTCTTATTAATTCATTGACACCTCTCTAACTTTAACGGTTTTCTATTTTATTTATGCGTTATTTTCACTGAAAGAAATTCATGTCCCGGAATGTTACTTTTCTTTGACAAATAGCACGCAATGGAAGAAAGTAATGAAAACATTTCGAATTTTAAAACCTAATAACCCAGACAGATCTCAGACGTTTCCCAGCATTTCTTATAAGTACCAAAACACCAGCATTTAAGAGGATTATTCAAGCTCAATTTTACAGTCGTGTTATTTTCTATAAATAAATACAGAGGACGTAGGCGGAATCAATAAGATATACTTTAGGCCATTTTTTTTTTCAAAAATAAAAAACTTCGTTTCTATATAAGTTATTTATTCTTAGAATTTTTATTCCTGTTCTTATTGTGTGTGATATGTCTTTCATGTCGTCGGTGATCATGACTCTCCAGAACTTTGTCCGTCCTGGGTATGACGATAAACTACATCCGCGTCTTGGGTAAGACGATAAACTACATCCAACAGCCAGGCCTCTGATCAGGAGATTTTGAGGAGCGTGGAACCACCTCTTCATTGTTCGTGTTCCCAGGTCCACCCTGATCCGGGCTGGTAGCACCTGTTAGGGTCTCAGTTATGGGCAAATAGCTAACCCCGCGAACTGGTCTCATAATAGTATGAAAGTGTAAAAATAGGTTTTAATACCAGAAATTTTTTTTTTTTAATTTATTACCAGCAATACATTTTTTAAAACAAAAACATATTACCAGCTATATATCTTTTGAAAAAAGATTACTAACGAAGGAAAATTATTACCGGAAATAGATTTTTGAAGGAAAATATATTACCAGAAATAGATGTTTGGAAAAGTGATAGGTCCCGGAAAGGGATATATTTGATCGAAGTAGTTAAGTGGTTTT
The DNA here is from genome assembly GCA_964036315.1 of Acanthosepion esculentum. Taxonomy (NCBI): domain Eukaryota; kingdom Metazoa; phylum Mollusca; class Cephalopoda; order Sepiida; family Sepiidae; genus Acanthosepion; species Acanthosepion esculentum. Next base: position 104,530,069 of record OZ038476.1, on the reverse strand, counting down.
GGCTACTGTGACTGAGTAGTACAATCTAGCAAGTAGCAGTAATCGACTGGTACTCGCCGTAGTCGTAGTCAATAGATGTAGGCAATAGGCGTAGACCAATAAGATAGCCAATGGCGTAGGCCAATGGCGTAGGCCAATGGGCGTCGTCATAGACTTAGACTCTATCGTACCTCCACGTCAGTCTGTATTTATAGCTGACACCAGCCAATCCTATTCTTTGTGAGGGGGGACACAGGTGTATGCATATTCATTACATCAAAAAGAATATTACTAACAATGAAAATTTTGTCGGCATTGAATAACCCATTCAGATTGATATACCGTAAAACAAAACAAACCAAGCCAAACCAAACCAGAACTTTGTAGCTCTACGTAACCATTGACACTATGCCATTCCTCTTTTTCGTTGTTCAACCATTCATACACTAAAGCCAGTTAAGTAGAATACCCGCAGTTTAGCCTGCTTCTTCTATTACCTTCAATATATTCTGTCACAGAAAAATATCAAACTAATATATGGCAATTACATGTAAAACCATTTTTTATATCTTTACATTAGCTTAGCAGCAAATTTTCAAAATATAAATTCATATATACATATATATATATGTGAATTTATATATATATACGTGTGTGTATGTGTGTGTGTGTGTGTGTGTGTGTGTGTGTGTGCGTGTGTGTGTGTGTGTGTGTGTATGTGCTTCACAGGCCGGTTAATAAAATTTGAGGAAAAAATACCAATAAAATTATAACAATATTAGCAATAAGATTGATGATTGATAATATATATTATATTATATTATATTATATATAAATGTAAATATATAAGATTTGAATTGTAACATGTCAAAGCGGATGTGAGTGCAAGGGTGTGAAATTGCTATCAATGATATGTTTACCAACTTGGTATCGTTTTATTTCTGCAAAATTGTAATTGTGTGTGCGAAACAGTCACGGAATTCTGTTTTGTTCAATGACCATAAAAAATACATCAAAGAGAACCACAATCTTGCTGTTGCTATACATTTCAACGAACAGCTTCATAACATTGATGCCAGCAGATGCGTGTTTTAAGCGTCTTCATTCAACCGCCAACAAGAAAGAAGCAAATATGAGTAGAAATATATTTTCAAAATAAAATCACACAATGAGGAATTACACAGGGACTTGGGTTTAAACGGGGAATATAATTTCCACAGGGAATTCATTAATCAACAACAGCATTTTCAGGAAAATAATCACACTTCTTGGTTTTTTACTTTTCTTGTAGAAAAAGGATACAGGTGTGTCCGAAAATTCCGATTTAAAAATCTTTCTCTTCGTGTTTCAATTTACTCATTTTACCCTGACTCACCCAATCTCTAAGAAGTAACACCATCCCCACCCCTGGTCCTATGACCCTACTTCCTCTATGTTCAACATCTCACTCCCCTTCCACTCACCACTAATCACAATTTTTAAGTCTAAGATTGTTTTCTCAAAAAGTTTCGCACAGCGAGAAATCAAACAAAGAATGGATTTTTTCTTACGATTCCACCTACTAGCAGGACTCTATCCAGCCTCAAGCACTAATGTTGGATAGTCTCCACCATCCCTCTGTTTATTTCTCGCATCCGCTGATGAAGAACACGGGTGTGTTCGAAAATTCCGAAGTTGGAACCTTAATCTCCGTGCTTCATTGTTGTCACGTGTTTAACATTAATAAATGCATTTCGTACTGATTACATCGGCACCCTAGCGTTTGACTTTGTTTTATTGACCAACTTATCTACTCTATGGTATATATATATATATATATATATATATATATATATATATATATATATATATATATATATATATGTATGCATGTATGTATGTATGTAAGTATGTATGTATGTATATATAGTGCTCAGGACGTACAGTATTTACATTAGTCGGACTATTGTCCTCATCATTGTCGCCATATTTGTCACAACGTTTCGGCCGTTGTACGCTCCGGCCTTCTTCAGGTGGTTGGAATTTTGAACAGAACCCTTTATTTCGATCACTGGGTAGACTGTCCTCAAGGACACATGGCACAGTGGATAAAGGCGTTGGTTAGATCCAGTGACAGACCCAAAGAGTGTGAGTTCAATACCCGGTTAAGGCAGTGGAGAACTTTCAGAGGGAAAATTAGCAGGAGATAACTGATAACTGACATCCATCAAAAATGGCACGTGGAACTAGAACAGTCTACCCCAGTGATCGAAATAAAGGGTTCAGTTCGAAATTCCAACCACCCGAAGAAGGCCGGAGCGTACAACGGCCGAAACATTGTCACAAATATGGCGACAAAGATGAGGACAATAGTCCGACTAATGTAAATACTGTACATAATACCTCATCTCAGAAATATAGACAGACTCTGCTCAGTACGTGTTGGTGATAATGAAGCACCGATCTATGTAAAATTAATTTAAATTTAAAGTTTGTACTAATATCACATACTAATATCACCGGTTCTCGTACGCTCTCCTAAGTAAAGCAACCTGTCGACTAGTCATTACCTAGATGTGAACAGCTTAGGATTACCTGGCGCTCAAACCCTCGGTCACGATGACTCGTGACTTCGTGCTTGCACAACCATCGAAGCCTCCCAAATACTTATGTCTATCCAATTTCATTCACAGTAGTATGTTTTTCGGGCACTTTCAAAAGAAAGCCAGACACTAGGACCGCCTCTTCAGGCCGATATCATCAAGGAGTCACCTTCCTGATAAATCGAACATAATGATACCTGCCTACTATGGGTGGAAAGAAGGGCTTAATTCAAGTCTTTTCTAAGAGCATGAATACAAAAGGGAAGGTACAAATACTCGCTCAGAATTTGAACTCGCCTCACCGATTTTACTTTAAGCCTTACATCATCGGCATATCCATCAACGGAATAATAAACCACGATAAATTTATTTCGCAAATCATAAACAACCCATTTTCTTTTACAACGGAAGATGTGCTAATTTATTTTAAATTCTGGCTGCTCGTATCCGTCTATGTTTGTCTATTGGCGCAGCTAACCAATCCTTGTTGTAGACGTCTGCTCAAGCTCATCAGTGTTTGTTCAACGTCCACAGAGTCTACCTGTGGTTTATACTTCAACTATGTTGAGCGGACCTTAGACTTTCTGGGAGAGAGCGCATTATCTGGCATGATCAAAAATCTGAACAAGGCCAGTACGCTCAAACCCTAGGTCATGATGGCTTGTAACGAACAATTCTGTCCACCCAATTTCATTTACAACGTTTGAATAAACCTGTGCTATGGCTTTCCAAAGACCAATAACATCAAAAAATCACCTTTCTGAAAAAGCGAGCATTCTAACCATTCAGTCACGTGCCCATTATACCTGTATATATTGTTTATTATAATTGTATATATTGTTTTCATATACTAAAATTCATCCAATACAATGCTCCGGAACCACACAAAGTAGAGCATTTTGTAAATATTGTCCACACAATGCGCAAGAGACACTGAAGGTAGAAACTTAAGGATGATGTTTTATGGACTTCAGAATGAGAGATCTTGATGATATATAAGATAAATAGCGGATGTCCGGAGACTTGAAGAAGTTAAGATTGTAGTGTTCAGGAAACATTCCATAATGTATCGGCCCTTAGGAATTGCTTCCTTATCAATACAACGACATAGTTTTGAACATGTTCCAATCCTGTGCACATGGCATGGAAGGCTGACCTGGTACAACTGAGGAATTTTAGTCGTCAGAACATTTTCCAGGTTTTTTTATAGTGTTATGGGGTTGAAAATAATTAATCCCCTAAAAGGCAACATAAACACTTTTGAACTCTATCGAGGTTGAAGAGAACTGTTTGGGCAGCTCCAATTCAAATTATTAGCTGCAATAATCAATCTTCATTTGATCTTACCTTTGTAAATTTTTGCATAGCAGTTGGTGTCAGTTAGTTTCTGTAGCGGTATAAAGCTTTTTATTTTGGCCTCTAATAAATTTTTAAGTTGGCATTTTGAATCTCTTAAAATGTAAACATTAGATTGTTTAAAGTTAGTATAAATAAGTCAATATCATTATTAATGACAAATATTATGACTAATTATATAGGCTCTCAGAAATTACTGTATTTCTACGCATGTAGAATGAATCCTCTTCTTCTCCCTCCAGCTATGTGTAAATAGCAGGACAGACTGGGTTCTATAGCCTTGGGTTGCAACCAGTCTAGTAGAAGGAAACTGAATCCAAAACCGGTCTGGAGAGGGTTAGGCTTCGTCGGGCTATCTTGTCCAAGAAACCCCACTTCTACAGCGGCTGCAGTATATATGGTGTCCCTACCACCCTGATGGGTCACTAAATTCGCAATCGCGATCACCCTGTACAAGGCCCGGGGTACACTCGAGGTAGAGGGTTACGTTTAGGGGTAGTTTATATGGATAGAAGGAGAAGATAGCTGAATGCTTAAACTGGTTAAGATTGTTCGTGAGAAGCTGTTCCTTTTAAGAAGCTGTTACTTCTCGCCGATGGAATGCGGAGGGATTAAAATTATTTCATTCGTTTAATTTTGCTGTCTCCAATTTGTAATTCTCATGTTGGAACCGTTACCATATGTCATCTTTTTTGTGAATGCACAACTGGAAATATTTTAATTTCCCCATCGTAAATTCTATACACGTTTATGAATAATACTTCTCTGAAACAATCTTTAACCACTTCCCCTACGCCCTTGTGTATATACGTTTTTTTTAACGGAAAGGCCTCTCCGACATAGACCAAGAAACACGTCCAAAACATAACGTTAAAAAATCAGCGACACACGGTATTTACTCTGTCTGCCCACGAAGACGAGATGCGACACAAGGTCATTTTTAAGGTGCGTACACCCGGGCTAGGAACAAAAATTCCCCGAGCTCCCGCAACCGTCGGTTGCGCTGGCCTTGGTACGAGCACCGGTCCATGTCTCTGGTGTAATGAGAGGGTGCACCCTCGGACAGCTGTTCCCTAGGGCTGGGCACCTCTCAGTATATTTTTCCCCAGTTGCGGCTATGCTCTTTGACAGAGCCGCCGCTGAGCGCACTCTGCCCAAAGACAGAGACGCAACTGAGAGATGATAAATAATGTGTTACAAACTACTCCAGAGAGTAATTTGTATTTACTCAACCACCCACGAAGTCAGGTTGTAACACAAATTCGGTTTGTTGTGGGAAGCCGAGCGCGTATACCCGAGCAAGGAACAAAAATTCCCCGAGCCCCCCGCAACCGTTAGTTGCGCTGGCCTCGGTGCATGCACCGATCCTTCTCTCTAGTGCAATGAGAAGGCGAGCTGTTCCCCAGGGCCGGCACCTCACAGTATAATTTTTCTCAGTTGCGACTGTGCCCTTTGACGGAGCCGCCACTGAGTGCCCTCTACCCAAAGACAGAGACGCAACTGAGAGATGATAAATAATGTGTTACAAACTACTCGAGAGAGTAATTTACACACTTTTTACACGTTTTACACAAATTTACACAAACCAGCTACAGACGTGTTTATACGTCGATCTTGATTCTATTTATGCCCATCTGAGCTTGGAACGAGTCCAGTTGTCAACTCATACGTCTGGTAGAGATGTTAGCCACCGCTTGGGTACTTTGAGGTGCCTCAGTTTCTTAGTTACTATATTAAAAGAATTAAAAAAATTCGTTTTAAAATGAAACGTTTTTACCAAAAAATATTGGCGGGGAAGGGGTTAAATTTAGTTTATATCAGCGATTTGTTTTTTATAGGTTTTTGTTTTACTACCAGTATTTTCTTAGTTCCGTTTTAACATCAAATACCTGTTGAGATCAACAGCGTCAGATTTTTTTACCTTCGTATATATTTTTTTTCTAATTTGATATTATATTTATATATTTCGTTTTTTTCTTACCTTTTTAAATATTATTTATTCTTTTATACAGACAATATTTATGCGACACCTTGAGTTTTGCCGTATTTCTTGCCTTCTTAAAAAACCACAACGAAACCATCTGTTCTTAAGGAAATATTTATCACGTAAACGTCTCTCCAATCGACCACCCATCTTCACTTCATCGCAACACACATTCTTGTCTGATTTTTAATATGCAATATCATCATTTGAAAAACAGAAATTACGCAAAATAAAAAAAAAACATCTATCTAAAAAGGCAGCTGGTGAAATAGAGAGATAACTTTTATATTTGCCCGTATTATCCGCCTATCGTTTTCAATTTAAAAACTCTATATCTATTTATAGCTTACTTATCTATACGTACAAATAGCTAAGCAAACTAGATAATGACGTTACTATGTAGTGCTGAAAAGTTATCGACCCAAACAAGAAGAAAATATCTAGGGCCATGAAACATGCATCTTCTTCTTTTGCTACGTATTTTGACCTTTTCGGATGTGGGCGATCATGACTCTCCACAATTTCTAGTGCTTAGTAGATCTTAGCAAATTTTGTCTTTTTGCTATTTCTCCTAACCCCTATTCGACCATCCACTTACACAAGCTCGTTAGGTAGGATATGCGATGCTTCCCTTTATCCTATTTGCCTTTGGGTGTTAGATTTTCCAAGCCCTCTTTACTTATTATGTTCCCTAGAAATGTCAACTGTCTCTTTCTGATGCTATGTATACGCGTCCTTTTTTGTTTCTATTTTCTCTAAAACTTGCTCGTCACTCACATGTTCAATCCGTGGTATTCTCAGCATCCTTCTGTAGAACCACATTCTGTTGCCTCAAGTCACTTCTTCATCTGTGACGAGATTGTCCAGCATTCACTATTTTTCTGTCTATATCTGAGATTATTCCACCTTGTCTGCTCGAGAGCTTCTCCTAACTTCCCCTAGATGGCGTTGTATAAAGTAGTATAAAAGGAAAAAGGGCACAAACTTTCTTTCTTCTTTGACAGTTTATTCACAGGAGCGGGAGAACTTGCCTCATTTTCTTACGAGGGACTTCCCGATCCATAATAAACCACGTGTTGCATTCAAGACACTTATATCACTACACTATCTCCTGTTAAAAAAAAACGCATGAGATCAGAATAATATCTCCAATGAAAGTTGTCCTGTAATCGATAATAATATATCTCCATCCAATACAAGGAAACTTTCGCTGATTAGAAGATGAAACAATGCTATTTCAAATTGATGGACGTACTTCTTAACCCCTTTCCCCGGTGTCTATAAATCTTTACCGAAAGTGTCTTTTTCAGGCGAATAAACACCTTCCAAACATGACTTTCAAAAATCAGCTACAGACGTGCTTATACTGTCAACTTATACGTCTGGTCGTACACGTACCCATATATCTTGAAGTACCCGAGGGGTGGGTAACACGGCTCCTTAGTTACGATATTCATCATCATCATCATCATCATCATCATCATCATCATCATCATCATCATCATCATCATCATTCCCTTGACTGTTGTAATCGTAGGGGTAATCCGAATGCAGAAGCCACACTCAATCTCCTCCACAACGGTCTATCAACTATATTAGTATATCGAAATCAAATTAAAAAAAATTGTCTGAATGCTGGAACGCTTTTTCCAAAATAATTGGCAGAGAAAGGGTTAAAACATTCAAAATATTTTGATGATTGGTCATTGAACTACTGCAGTTATAACCTCCAAAGCATTTGAACATTTTCTATCAAAGTACTTTTAAATTCTGGAACATGAACATGACAAACATCAGCAGGCAGTCTAGGTTTAAAACTCCAATGTCTCTACAGAAATTTGTTCTACGGGACTATAGCCTAGTAGATTAAAACTTTGGTTCGCGAATTTGTTGACAAACTAATTGTGAGTTTAATTGTGAGAAGTGCCTATTCAGTGGAAACATTGTGAGCAATAACGGAGCAGTAACTGAAAATAAGAAATATATTCCTAGACATGGGCAGTAGAATGAGAACAATCTAAGACCATAGATTAAATAAAGAGTTCTGTTCAAATATTTCCCGGTATGTTATTTAGATCGATACACAATTGATGAAAGTCAGATAGCAAAACAGCTGAAACGTTATGTTAGTAACAACAATGACGAAGATAATAGTCCGAATGTAAATAAGTTTTTCAATCTCAGCAGTTGAAGAAGCGGATGAAGCGGTCTACGCGTTACGGACATGCTACAGAAGGCGCCACTCAAAATAATACCAGAGTCAACGGTAGTCCTTTGCAGTTTCATAATTGGATTCTGGATGTCTCATTAAGCACGTACAGCAGAGGAAGGACATGAAATCAAGTGTTTGCGTCACTTTCCTGGCAAGTTGGGTTTCACCTTAAACAAACAACGTCAACGGCATTTTCTTCTACTCTGATTTTCTTTCATCTTCAACTAACTCTTGCAACGAAAAGCAACGATAGGGATGACGGGAGCAGGTTTTGGTGAAACTGGAAGTTTCTAGTCCTGAATATGGACGTTGGTGATGAATGTAGTAATCAGCACTATCATCATGAAGTAAGTAATCAGCAAAGAAGAAATTAAATTCTTGTATACGAGGTCAAGCCGTCGATGAGGAAATAAATTTTGGGACTAGGAAATTTTCAGATATAACAAGATCGAGTGATTAATGGAGATGACCTTGGGGCGCAAATACAAAATACTTCAATATGTTCTTGCTTTTTGATAGCTCTGCCATTTATCTGGTAAAAGTAGATGACTATCGGCAGCTTCTCTCACTGTTTTCTTTCCAATACTTCCTATAATCAACACGTCAGGTTTAGAGTTGTATTATGCCTTAACTGATTCGTCATTCCTGGTCTAGATATCTGGTCATCAAACAGTGGTCATAACTTGGTTTGCTGGTTTTGGTATCTTAAATTTCTTCTACGAGAATCACCATTGTATAGACTATCGTTTGATCTCTATATTTTTCATGGTATCGGCATGATACATTATCAATGACAAGTCGTTCAAAAATGATTACTACAACACCGGAAAGTCTGCAAAGCAAGATCAAAGGTGTCCACAATACTTTTTCTTTTATTTTGGTTGATATTCAAACATTTTTACGTTCGCTTGCCTGACAGATTGTCCAATAATTCCACATGTTGCTTGAATATACGCAATGCGTCTCGGCAACTCTTTGTAGTTCATTCGTCGATCGACGAAAATTAGATCACGAACATGTCCAAAAAATTCTGCTTTTGCAGACTGGAAGGCGACAAAGTCTCTAAAATGGTAGGCGACAATATCTCTAAACTAAAAGGCAACAAAATCACTAAGGTAGAATGCGAAAAATCTCTAAACATGAAGGCAACTATCGTCCGCCATATTTAACTGCTGTATTTAGCACACAACAGTTAAGTATAACGAAAAAAATGTCGCCTTTAATATCGTAGTCCTGTGTGTATAAGACACAGATTTTTCATCCAAATTAGTGTCCCAAAGTCTGCTGCGTCTTATACTTTTGCTTAAAACTCAATCCCATTTTTCCAGAACTCAAAACGGCCAAAATCGGCTCAAACTGGATGTATTTGTTTAACGGAGAGATAATAAGCTCATGGTATATTGCAACACAGGGAAATAAATCTTTCATAATGTTTTTCTAAGTCCAGTATGGCTCCCTCCTTCTATCTTCTGGATTTCGTTCAGTCTATTCACCTACATGAGTTTGAAAATCATTCAAAGGAAAATTATTATTTAATTTACCATTTATTTTTTCAATGTGTATTGGTGATTTAGTGGTCTTATAGCCCAATAGACATTACCACGTTTTCGCCATGCCGACGAATTAAAAATTAAACAAAATGTTCATTTTTTTATTTTTTATCTTCCTTTCTCACAAATTTCAGTCATTTTCTTTGCTCTAAAATCAGTTGCGTTTCATACGTGATAATTATTTTCCTTTGAATTCATCTGCTTTTTTACTGTCTTATACGCCCTAGTGATACATGCATAAAGAATTACGATAATTTTAGCATAGTTTGGTACAAGGCTATAAGTATGGAGCGATTAATAAGGCTCCAATACTTTCATTACGCAAATCACTGAATCAGGGGGAGAGTTGTAGTAATATGTATGTCACGGTGAAGTAATTAAAGTTAAAGTGGTTTTAAATGACAACAGATCATTGTAATGTACTAATCTGTAAGTGGGGTCTGCATCTCCGCTTTAAAAAAATAATTCTATATTCTAGCTTTTACCTGAGTTTGAAAACTGATCTCAAGAGCCAGTATGGAATATGCAACTAGCTAACTTATTAATTAGACCAATGAATAGATCAATAAAATTTATGAATTTTTTGATAAATTTATTTTTACAAGCCTCAAGAGGCACTCAAGATCGTGGATTACTGAATAATGTGTGCGATACGAAAGTAAGAGATGTTAAGAAATAAAGTTTATAAGGATAGAAGGATATATAATGATTGGCCCTTGACGCCAAAAAGTTAATATTACAGCGTTTAAGGAAGTATTCATGTGGGCGTCTATTCCAAAAGTAATAGTTATATCAGCTGGAATTTCGAAACGAACCCTTCATTTATCCACTGTGTCATGTACTACATTCCCACAGCAGAGGAAACAAAAACTTGGAGAGTTGAGTTACTAGAGGGAATTAACTGATACCGAAATATCCAAAAAAAAGCCATGGTACCTGGAATTAGAATAATCTATCCACGTGGACTAAATAAAGTGTTCCGATTGAAATTCCATTATATATCACTTGAAGATGGTCGGAGCGTACAACGGCCGAAACGTCGTGAAAATGGCAATAAAGATGAGAACAGCAGTCAGAATGGCATAAATAATGTACAATAGTTATAATACTATCTCAGAAATATAGACAGATATTGAAAATTTCCCGATTCTTTGTTTAATTTTCTGGAATTCATCTTATTCGTCTTTCAATGAGTTTCCTTATCGCGGTCTCACATTTTCCCCAGATACTTATATTTCTGTACCTGCTTGGAAGTTTTTTGTGATAATTTTTATGATAAATTCATGATCCGTTTATAATAGGATTTAAAGGTTAATGTCACTATTTTGTTGGGAAGTTATTTTTATCTTTTTTTTTGTTTGCTTGCGCATGCTCATTATCCAATTTTATGTCGTCTACCATCGATTCGAGACTTCCAGCATAATACTTTTTCTTCACTCATGAATTGATATCGATGATCATTTGCTGATAAAACCAACCTAGTCGTTCGAAATTTGCAACAGCTTTTCGTCCACTACTTTAAATTTAAACCTGATAATCTCTATATTAATCTGCTACCATTTCCCCTGATTTTCTCCCCCGTTTTTTCTCATTGGTCTATTTTGAGCATTTCTTTTTGCCTGTTTAGTGATCCGATATTTTGTCTGATTTCTCGTGGGAAAATAGTTCATACGTCTGAACATTCTTAAAAAACAAGAGTCGTAAAATGTATTGAAAGAAAGCAGAGAAGTGCAAATGACAAAACAATTTAATAGAAAAAATAATAATTTGCAATAAAAAAAAATCAAGCTCACAAAGATAAGAAAAAAAAAGAAACAAAAAAAATTTGAGTAGATTGTAACAGTTGCATATAGCCTGAGAGAACCGGTATTCGAACCTAGGTAAAAATAAAATAAAATAAAATAAAACTTCAAATGTTGATTTTCTAGTCGGAAAAATGATTTTAACAAATATTTAACATTGCGAACTCTTGTTTCTACACTTGTCTATATTTTGACCCTATGCTGAACCAAACTCCGGATCAAAAATAAAAGCATTAACCATCAGTGCTCGATATCGGTAACGAAACTTAGGATTTTGAAAGAAGCTAGACAATGAAGCTCTCCACCCGATCAAACAATTAAGTTATGATCATTACTCATCAATCTACCCTGTAGTAACCTCTGTAAATATCGGGCAGGAAATCTGATGCAAAATGAAAAGACAACATTCATCGAAAAAATAGTATAAAAACGAATCAATGAATAAGAGTAATAACAGGAAAAAGAAAGAATCAAGGAAGGAGCTAACGGACAAAAGAGGAAGGAATGAATAAAGAAATGAATAAATAAGGAGAAATAGAAGAAAAGTAAAAAGAGCAGATGGAAGTAAGGGAAAAAAAGCGCGAAATAAAGATGGAAAGAATGATAACAGGAAGGAATGAACGAACGAATGAACGAAAGAAATTAAATTAATACAGGAAGGAAGGGGGCACCGCGATGTGGTGTAATGGTTAGCAAGACTGACTAGCTAGAACAATTACGATTGAGTAGTGTGTTCGATCCTCACCGGGTGTCCCATACTTTCGGCCTTGTGCCACATCTAATCTACGCTTAGAAGATTACCATAATACAAGAAGGAAGAAGAGGAGGAGAAAGAAAGAGAAAGAAGGAAGGAAGGAACTAAGAAAAGAAAGAATTAATATATGAATACGAGTATGATAAAATGAAGAAGAATGGAAAGAAGAAAGTAAGATGAAAAGTAACGAATGAATGAACGAAAGGTGGAAATCAGAAGGGAGGGAGGAAATTAATTAGGAGAGAAAGGAACTGAAAAAAAGAATAAATGGATACAATGATGAAAGAACGAAAAAAAGAAAAGCAGGTAAAGAGAAAGGAACTGAAAAAGAATGAATTAATACATGAATACAATAATGAAAGAACGAAAAAAAGAAAAGAAGAAAGAGAGAAAGGAACTGAAAAAAAGAATAAATGGATACAATAATGAAAGTACGAAAAAAAAGAAAAGAAGAAAGAGAAAGGAACTGAAAAAAAGAATAAATGGATACAATGATGAAAGAATGAAAAAAAGAAAAGAAGGAAGAGAGAAAGGAACTGAAAAAAAGAATAAATGGATACAATAATGAAAGTACGAAAAAAAAGAAAAGAAGAAAGAGAAAGGAACTGAAAAAAAGAATAAATGGATACAATGATGAAAGAAAGAAAAAAAGAAAAGAAGGAAGAGAGAAAGGAACTGAAAAAAGAATAAATGGATACAATAATGAAAGTACGAAAAAAAAGAAAAGAAGAAAGAGAAAGGAACTGAAAAAAAGAATAAATGGATACAATAATGAAAGAACGAAAAAAAGAAAAGAAGGAAGAGAGAAAGGAACTGAAAAAAGAATAACTGGATACAATAATGAAAGTACGAAAAAAAAGAAAAGAAGAAAGAGAGAAAGGAACTGAAAAAGGCATAAATTAGTACATGAATAAAATAATGAAAGGACGAAAAAAGGATGCAAGGAAGAAGGGTGGAAAAACAGTAGGAAAATCAGAAGTAACGGAAGTGTAGATAAAGGAGAGAAAATGAAGGAAGAAAAATTAAGTAGAAAAGAATAAAACGAGGAAGAAATAAAAATGTAAAGGAGACGAGAAATATAAAAGGAAAGGAGGGGAAAATGAAACAACGGGAGGAATAGCGAAGGAAAGATAGAAAAATTTAAGAAAAACAATAACAGAGAACAAGAAGAGATGAATAAGAAGGGAAAATTATTTCGTAGAAAGTCGAAGCAGGCTTTAGAATAAAGAAAAAATATATCTTTAGTTCATAATTTCCTTATCCCAATATCTCCCTAAGCTGATTAAACTTCAAAACTGCCTGGACAATTCTTCTATCCTATTTCACTTTATTTTCTTTATTTTCTTTCTGTGGCATGATTATGCTAACGACAATATTAGCCATTTCCTTATAAGAAAACATTCGGCATTCATTGACAACGAGCAGTCAGTGTTATTCGAGTTACACTTTTCTTCACTCCCTGGACATTTAGAATAAGATAAATGTGTAGTATCTGCCCTCGGCTGGATAAACTACATTTTATATCTCAATTGTATTCCTGACTTCGGGCAAAGCGCAACCGAAAAAATATTGAGACGTCCCCGGTCCCGGGTAAAAGCTGCCCACGGTAGTAATTACGATACCAGCACAACAAATGGTTTAGGGGCTTGGGCTATTTTTGGATCTCGACCGGATGCACTCGCTCGGGCTACCGACATTAAACTGACCATGAGTGACATCCTGCCAGCGTGGGGCGGGGACTGGATACTGAGTGTGATATCTGTGTAATATCATGTTTAATAACATCTTTAATGATAATGCTAATATAGCCGATTTTTATAAGAAACAATTCGGCATTCGCTGACCTAGCAGCCAGCGCTACTCAGCTTATGCTTTTCCTCGCTCCATTCTAATCAGCCACCTCACTTATCAACATCAGCTCAAAATGGAAACTTAAAAAGTTCTTCAAATGGAAAATGAGATAAACCAACGCCCAGTCAGTATCAGGTGATTTCAGGGACAACACTGCTTTTAGAATAATGCAAGAAAGCAAACCTTGAAGTTGCCTGTAGAGGTCCGTCGAAATGAATGTGATTCCATTGCGCATTTGAGATACAATTTATTTTGGACTGGTTACAAGGAGAAAAGCGTTATGTCTTCATTGCATTGAATGAAGACAACACAATCAAGAAGTATTATGTCGCTTGGATCGACGTAGTCTTGCTGAAATAAGTAGTAAGTAGGTAAGCTAGATAATTTACTCTCTATTTGCTTATTCCTTCTCTTGATTCTCGGCGTCAATATGTATTTAGACGAGTCCAAGCCCGCTTCTAGACAAGTGTGTTCATCTTCACAACAAACAGACAACATTGAGCTGAAATAATTAAATCACCAGATATTGTAATAGACAATATCGTACATCAGTCAGAAAGAGCGTTGGCTGCCGAAATTGTTGTTCATGAATGTAAGATCCGAGCGATATCAACTTATGCCCCAACTGAAAAAAGCGCTACTCAGGATTAAGTAAAATGTGTATATTAGATAAAAAAGACAGAAAACTGCATTAATGTAGATTTTAATTCTACCTCAAGCATATTTAAACGCCATTGCTCCTTTGGTGATAAGAAGACATCACCCTTTGAAATGGAAACTTCAAACAACAATGGAGAACAATTGCTGAACTGATATTACTCAAAATTATATACTCCATCCTTAAAACTTAGTTTGAACATCTCATGAAACACCGCATCACATGGCATTGCCAAGTGATGTGGTTTCTGTTATTTGGTACAGTTCTTTGTGGTTCTGTAGTGACAGTCTACAAGGTTCGAAAAAGAATGTTCCTTGCTAATACCTACAGGCTTCATTCACATAAAAAGCCATTTTTAACCATTAATCTGAAGAAGAGGTTGTGAGGATTTACAATAATTTCTAATTCATTTTACGAATAAAATATTCAGGAAAATGCCGTATCCATTAAAATTACCAGAGGAAAAATCAAAATAAGATTTAGTAAATTGACTATAAATCAAATTTATTAAACCTTTCTATTAAAACAGTTTTTCAGGAAAACAAGTTTCTCGAATATGGTAGCTGTTATTACAATGATAGAGGTTTCCTTCCTAATCTTTTGTTTGAAGTAGTGTGGGTTATCAACATCTAGATTTTGTTATTATTTTCTCTTCGATTTACATGTGCTGTCCATTTTAGTTCTTGATGTTTTTGGTTTGTCCTTAATTGATGTGGTTTCTGTTATTTGGTACAGTTCTTTGTGATTTGTAGCGCCAGTCCACGAAGTTCGATAGTCCTCGCTGAGACGTACATGCCTCACATAGTAAATATCAAAACTCCAGAATTCGAATAGTTATTTATAAGAAAGACAATTAAGACAATTTCTCCTTACTTCAAATATTGGCGCAATACAATCATCCCATTGTCATCTTCCCTGTTCGACTTAATACGAGGTCTGATCAAAAATTATCGGTACTCGTGCTATAAAAAGAAAACTACAATTCACATCAATTCGGCATCTCCGAAGTCGAACGCTGAAATCACACAGCGTCGTTTCCATTCTTGGAAGAATTTCTGGAACTACTTTTTGGCCGTAGCGAACAGCTGGCCTGTCACATTCTCTTTGATTGCCTCGATGTCTTGAAATCTTGTTCCTTTCAAGTAAATTTGTTTTTCGAAGACTAAAAGGTCGCAAGAGGCCAGATCGAGGGAATATGGTGCTTTTCCGGATCTGGGAAATGTTCTACTTGGTCAAAAATATCTGCACAAGTAACTGATGGAATCTTTGTAGTGTGTTGAGATGACGACAATCTACACACTTTCCTTCCAAGCACTGCTATAAACAACAGAATTGAACGAAAACGTTATAACTTAGCATGTATGCGCGACAGTGTTCAAGGTCAATCTTTGCCAAGCAGCTTCTCTCTGCGTGCTTTAGATCCGTTACCATAGCAACAGCCTCGACACTTTTTGATCAGATTTCGTAAATATAATAATGCGTTGATTTTTCTAGGTAAGCAGGAACTATATACTTGAATTATTGGCGACAAATACGCTTCTTGCCATCATTTGCTTATCGAAATATCTAACCTTGTGATGCTCTACTTTTATCAAAACAAATATCCAGAATCAAAGAGGAAATAATTAAGAAAATGCCTTCTGTAGAGATTCGACAAAAGGGAAGAATTTTTGCATTTCGATAACGAAAAAGTTGACTTTTAGGAAATAAATTTAATTAATTTTATCTGTTCTATTTATTGCGGACATAAATCATCGGGTATTATTCTTCTGTGCCTTTCTCTTTGTTTTCATTTTTAATTTAATTTTATAGATTTATTTATTTTTGTATAGTTGGGAGATAAAGTGTGTAAAATTCGGGAGAGTGGGTACGTGATGAATTGTGTGGGAAGGAACAGTGAATAGAATATAAACATATCAATAACGAGAGTGTGTGAGCGAAGTTCGCGTGGAATGTAAAAGAGGTTTGTTGTTGCAAACACACATGCGCGTATCGGCTTCTGAAACTCGAACCGTTTCTGTAAAACGAACCGCACGTATACTATTACATTTCTAGCCGTTTTATAACTCTCGACATTATGGATTGATATTACACAGAAATTCAGTACTAATTTCTATACAGATGAAGAGGAGACGTAAAGCAATACGGAGGTGGCTCTACAGAAAGATGATGAGAATACAAATACATATGATGTGAGCAACGTGAAAGTTTTAAGAAAAATGGAAACATTTCTAGGACACTTTTGTGATGTCATCGGAAAGTCGTTGCTATTTTTGTAATGCCAACGAATACTCGTTGTCACTTTCGTAACGCTTGTTGTAGTAGAGACTCTGTAATCGGGGATACAATTATAGTAACGCCGTTGAACAATACTGGTGTTAGACGCCCTCGAATAACACTCGCACTAATAGTACTTGCTCGATAATACTCGCACGAACAGTAATCCATATAGTGATCCAAATAGAGAAATAGTATGGTAAATAGAGTAGAGAATAGCGGTCCGTATAATAATAGAGGATAGAATAGAAATAGCGATCCGAATAGTAATAGAGGATAGAGTAGAAATGGTAATCCGTATAGTAATAGAGGATAGACTAGAAACAGAGATTAATTAGACGTCACGCCACTTGCTACTTATATGTTTCCTCTATGGTCACGTGGTCTACTTAATTCAATAATGGGATCGCCTGTGTTTGCTCACTGGCGAGCAATGTTCAAACTCAAGTGCCGGCAGCGATACTTTATTCTTATATAATAGACACATAATGAGGAAAGAAGGTTTGGAGAATTTAACAGTCACAGGACATAGTGAACGCAATAAAGACAGACGGAAACAGTGAGTATCCTCTCTAACGAGTTTAAATAAACGTATGGTAGAACAGGAACCGAGAGGAATAGTAAGGAGACAAATCGAATTCGAACGACCACCAGTCACGATGAATAGAGGCCCCCTCGGGAAGCTCCGTGCCTTGATATACTATTGGGTCTTAAATTCACACCAGACCTCAAGTGGAAAACGTACATATGATCCATCGCTAAAAATGCCGATAAAATGGTTGGTTCCCTGTATCGCACAAATAAGTACCTGACTTCAACTGCTATCATCTATATTTACAAGAGCCAGATCAGACCTAAAATGGAATACTGTTGTCATATTTGGGAAAGGAGCTACTCAGTCCTCACTTTCCAGTCTCGATAAAGTCTAAATGCACCTCCGAGTTCTTATGGGTGACTAATTATTTTCCACCCTTCAATCTCTCTATCACACAGGTGGGATGTAGCAGGCCTCTCACTGCTCTATCGCTACTTTCATGGAAAGTGCTCAGATGAACTGCATTCCTTGGTTCCGCCAGTTCTATCCAACACGGCAGGCCTGGACCCGCCATGCCACTCAAACCACCCACATCCCCTCCGTATTCCATTAATGAAAAGTAAGGTTCTACTCGAGCAGTTTCTTCCCGTGAACCACTGCTCTGTGGAACCGACTGCCAAGAGCATGTTCACCGATCACTAATCTTAACCTGTTCAAGTTTAAGGCCAACTATTATCTCCTCCTCCTGTCCGCATAAACTGTCTCTTACTCTAAATTCTACCTCGAGTGTGCCAGGCTTTGTACAAAGTGGATCTCACTGTAAACGCTTGTCTTTCCTTGGTTCCGCTAGTTCTAGCCTTCACGGATATGACACGCTATGCCACTTACATTGTAGCAAACCACCCAAATCCCCTCCGTATTTCATTGGTGAAAAGTAAGTTCCATTCAAACAGCTTCTTCCCGCAAACTACTGCTCAGTGGAACCAGCACCCAAGAGGATGTTTCCTTCATCACTACAAACTTAACCAGTTCATGTCTAGGGTTAACTGTTATCTTCTCCTCCTATACACGTAAATTGTCTCTTACAGTAGCACTCTAATTTGAGTGGTCCACAGGCCTTGCCTAGGGTGAACTTCAATGTAAAAAAATGAAAAAGTAAAAAAATTGCATAGAGCTACAAAGGATAGGAACTTGTGAAGAGACATGTTTGTCTATGTTGCATGTACCAAAAGGTCACAGAACCTAGAATAAATTTTGAGCTGCCCAAACATCGTAATTTGCAAATGTCTTATAACGGCCATGTGACATGGAGTATCTCGTGTGACATGTAATAGGTTTAGTCAACGTTTCGATTTTGTCAACAACCGGAACTTCCTAGGTTTGCCAGATGAAAATTTACACTTCTGAACCTAGAAGAGCACCTACGGACAGTACTCTCAGGTATGGCACCAACTCTCTATAAATGGCACCTATCTGTTTTGCTGTTTGCGCAACGTAAAATATAACAGCCTTAAATGACGAAAATGCATCTCCTCCTTTTTCTCTTTAAGCATAAAACATGTAAAAAGTACAACTGAACGAGCTTTTGTTTCAACTCGATAGACAGTCCGTATGAAGCTATTAAGCAAATCGCATAAACCTCAATAAGTTTAATTTTCTTTGAACTATATTTATCAAATTTTAGACGTCAAAACAAAGCTTGAGTTATTTCTTATGTAATTTCAACACGTTTTATTAAAATTATTGAATTTATTATGAAAACAGTAACCTGAAGATATAATGCAGATTAAATAAACGTTATTTTTAAGGTCACTGAAATCTAATAAAAAATATTTTCCCCTAATATAAGTTAAATCATGGGTAACTGAAAGGATCTAACAAATGATGAAAAACAGAAAACAACAAAAGAGGAAGAGAATGCCCGCATTAAATGTAAAGAAGGCGATTCGCAGATATCACCGAACGTTAAGATGAGAACTAGAAGCAAAATAAAATGTTTTAAGAAATTGTCTCCTCGAGGAACTGTAAACTAAAGAGAATTATGGCGAAGCAACTACTATTGACCAATTCTCAGAGCTTTGAACAGACTAGAATTGATGAAGTCAAAAGATGTAGAATTCTTTGCGATTTGCAAAATATTTCAAAGCGTCAAAATTGGGCCAAGAAATATATGCAAATTGACTTCTCTAAAATAATTTTCATGAACAAATCTCGGGTGACACTCGATGGACCTTATAGATGGGCCAAAGGATGGATTGTGTCCGATACATATGTAGGTGGGCTTATGGCTAAAAGAAGACACCAAGGCGGTGGCAGTTTGATGATATGGGCTAGAATTGCCAAGAAAAATCCTTATTGAACTATTTAAAGTCGATGAAAGAGTTAAACTGAACAGTATCAACTATTTCATGGACAAGACGTTCTTTGATCCTATCCATGAAATGTGTATTTATTCACGACAATGCTCCTTCTCGTTTATCTAATGTCACCTGTAATTTTTTAAGGTAAAATGTTTAGAGGAGATAAGATAATGGTTATTTTCTAAGCGTAGATTAGATGTAGCATAAGGCCGAATGTCTGGGACGCCCAGTTAGAACCGAACTCACTACTCGTATTTGTTCTAGCGAGACGGGATTGCTGACCATTACACCATGTCGAGATTTCTTACTATGATTTTCTAAGCGTAGCTTAAATGTGGCACAAGGCCGAAAGTATGTGGCACCCTTCAGAATCGAACTCACTATTCAGTCGTAATTGGTCTCGCGAGACAAGCTAGCACCATGTCGCAGTGGCCCAAAGGAGAGAAGATAATAGAATAGCAACCATCAAGTCCCAATCTGAAACAAGTCAAAATTATACAAGGTAACCAAAAAAAGTTCTGTCCGTTTTTAAAGGAAAAAAAAGAAAACGCTTCACAGTATGTGTAACTTATATTTAGTCTTCGAAATAATCGCCATCGGCATCCAGCACCTTCTGCCAACGTGTCTCCAGCTGTTCAATGCTGGTTTTGACGCAAAGAAGTCCGTGCAGTCTGCTTCATTGGTGAAGGATTTCCCACGAAGATGATTATCCAGGGAGTGTTAATCAGATGGCGCAAGGTCAGGTGAATAAGGTGGATATGGCACAAAGTCTCCCACCCAAGTTGCTGTATGGTATCCCTGACCACTCGCGCGACATGCGGCCTGGCGTTGTCATGGAGGAAAAACAAACCTTTGCGATTCACCAGTGCTGGCTCCTTCTGGCGCAATGTCTGTTGCACACGTTTCAATTGCTGCGAGTATAGGTCTCCAGCGACCGTTTGGCCCATTGGTAGCAGTTCATAATGAACCACTTAACGACCTGTACACCAGACACAAAGTATAATCTTGCGTGGGTGCATAGGCGGTCTTGCGGTGTGAGTGACAACATCCTGAGGAGACATCCAATGTCTGGAACGCTTGGGAGTTTCGTACAGAACCCACTTTTCATCACTGGTAAGCACTCGATTGAATAAGGATGCGGTACGGTGGCGAGAAAGCAGCGATACGCAGGCTGCCACTCGTTGTCCCTTGTGGACCTCCAACAGCGTTTGCGGAACCCACTTGCTCAGTGTGTACGTCGTACCTAGGCGGTGCAGGTGAAGTCTAACTGTTTCATCGGAAACGTTGAACTGTCTTGCAAGTTCACCACAAGTTCACTCCCGACTTGAATTTTCGAAACCAATGCCTTGCAGTACGTTCATCCACAGCACTATCCCCAAACGCTTGACATATACGACGACTTGATGCAGCTGCTGATAAGCCCACTTTGAAGTCGTAAAGCAAACAGCTCCGAACGAGATCTCTAGACACTTCCATCCTTCTCACAGCTGTCCGGCTTATAACTGATGGCCGGGCACGGTGCGCGTGTTTTTTATAACATCTGATGTTCCTACTTCCGGCTGTCCGAATTTGAAAACAATTGCTACACGCATTTCGTATATATTTCAACTTCATTCAATGACTAATCAAAAAACGGACAGAACTTTTTTGGTTACCTTGTATAAATGTGACAGAAAGGAAACGTATAAGAAGTAATTAAAACCAGGACATCAGAAATTGGGCCTGCTAAAGTAAAAGAATTTAACAAAATCAATGGATAATTGATTGATGGTTGTTATTGTGGTGAAAGGTCAGTATATTAAGAACGTAAATTCTTCAAAGACTTGCCATATATGTTTTTAATTTGTTCCATTATATGTGTTGATCAATTGTTGATGATTTTATTTCCTTGTTAAAAGTGATTTTGAATTTTGGAATTCAGACTCGGTTCTCTGAGTCCTCAATCCGCTATCCACTACTCCACTGTACCTCCACACTGATCATTTAAACATTCAAAATGTATCCACTAATAGAAAAACACGTTTCTGCTTCACTTCACGAGGTCGGTGTATTGATGATAAGGATGGTCATGCTGATGACATAGATCTTCATGTTTGTGATAAGAATGATCTTCCACTGAGTAGACTGCGCGGTCCAGAGACTGAACTCACAATTACTATGTCACCAACTTCACGACTATACGCTTTAATCCACAAGGCTATTTTCCCGTAGACATTTAAACCTTACCTGCCTAATGCACTCACTGAACCTTTTGTTACATCTACTACGGCTGCTGTTGAAAAACTTGCTATCATTTGTCTTTCTTTCTTTATTAGCGGCTCACAGGTCGTATTTATTTCTATACCAGGTCTACTAAGGATGACATTCTAGCCTAGCATATGCACTGGCGTCTAACTGTTTAGTGTTCTTTATTATCCGGTATTTTCACTTCCCAGGGGTTAATGATTACTCTTTTACCTCCATAAATGATCAGCTATGTCTGATTTCATTGTCTATCCCTCTCACTATTACGTTTCGTTGTTCCCTAAGCCACACTTTTAGAGGGCGGCATGTTTCAACTTTATATACTTTGCTAAAACTAGCAGGACTGAAATGCACGCAATTCATGGTCATGTTCTCCCCACCGTGTTAGGCTTGAATCGGAAAAGATTTCTCCGTAGATTAAAGGTGCTTCTGAATATTGTTCTGAAGTTGTGTGGACAACATATCCTCTGAAACGTTTCCGATAACCCCTTGACGGTAGGCAGGCAGACTTTGGCAATCTTCTGGTCCTCCTCCTTGACAATTGTGTTTCCAACTGCAGCTGCTATTATGGTTGCAGGATGGTTTTTATTCTGATGTCTGATTTTGAATATTTCATGTTGGTCTGTGTCTGAGTTGCTACTTATGATTTCTGTACAGTGTTGCAGACATCGGACGATCCGTTTCTTTCCAAGAAAATCTCATTCATTCACCCTCTACCTTGACGGAGTCTTGGGTCTTGTATTGTTTGAACGGCTAGTAAAAAAGTCAGCTGTATAAAGTTCTTTCTCATTTCAATGGTTATGAATAGCCTCGAGGGAATGAAGGTTATGTGTTTTAGATTGTGGGTCTTCGAGGGAATGAAGATCGTGGGTCTTAGATTGTGGATCTACGAGGGAATGAAAGTTGCGGTTTAAGTCTATGAGTCTTTGAAGGAATGACGGTTATGGGTTTTAGATTGTGGGTCTTCAAGTGAATGAAGTTTGTGGGTCTTAGATTGTGGGTCTTCGATGGAATGAAGGTTGTGGGTCTTAGTTTGTCGGTCGTCGATGGAATGGAGGTTGTGAGTCTTAGATAACTTTATCTTTCATCGAACTTTGTAGACTGACACTACAGAATCCCCATCAAAAATTTACCAAATAAGTTCCATCATTACTAGATAGAGCAATAGATTTAGTAGATTTGAAAATCCTATTTCCTTGAAAAATTGTTTTAAGATTCTTCCAGACTTTAACCGACAGGAGAATTGGCAGGTCAGTCAATGAATGCCGAATGATTCCGTGTAATGAAACGGCTAAGCATTATCATTATTACTTAGACGTGTTTCGCCGATGATCTGACGTCATCATTAAAAAATAAGAAACAAAATCTACATTAGAGGGGTGAAGCATATTTAAAATATGAACGATATTTATGTCAGCGATATGTGCACTGGTTTTCTTCTCTTGAGTAGTTGATATATATTATGTGTGTGCGTAATGTTGCAGTTATCGCTGCAGAAAATGAGTTGAGCGTACTGAGTTTAAATTCCGACCAAAGACAATGTGTTCACTTTTACACAAAAACCCTTTGTAAGCTATGAATTCATCTTTTCTGCCACCTTTCTCTAGGCACAGCCTTGTAGCTGGGAAGACTGGGTTCTCTCACTTTAATAAGCAATCAGTCTAGATGAATTCCAAAGTATGTATTCAAAACCGGGTGGGCGTGCGGCTAGTGAACGCAGTTCGTAAAACACCTAGCTGCCAGCCTCACAATGGAGACTACGGAATTAACGTAACGTAATAAGACATGTAAAAGTTCATGTAATATGTAAATTACATAATATTTCACCATTTTCTAATACGTATACAGGAATCCCTCGATTAGTGCTATTAATGTACATAAAAAGCTACGCGCTAATTGAAAACGCATTAATGGAATATAATAATTCAGTGAGGGGAATCAAATCGGTACTTACGACTTCAAGCAAAGTACGTCGCCATATTCCTGATCAGATAGAAATTCTGGCTGCGTTTGCTTCTTCTTTTTTTTTCATGGGAGAGCGCACATTGCTGGTGTACCGGAAGTTATCCGGGATTGGACAATAAATTGCCAAGAAAAGTCTCATGGTGTGTAAACAGAAGATGGAAAAAAAACTGTAGCTAACGAAAGGTGCACAAGTCGATACCCTTTCAATATCGGCTGGGTCACCGTGGAGATGGGGTATGCTGTTGAAAGATCCGAAACAACTAATGAACCTCGGATAGAAACATCACTGATGATGTGTTCTAAAGCATCCATTAAATGTATTTTACGAAATAGGAAATTTGTAATTTGTACCTAAACTTTTAGTGTCAGTCACAATTAATTTTTAATTTACGTAATTTTTAATTAAGGTATACGTAAATATAAAAAGATACAATAAAAATGCTATGAATTAATATTTATTAATATGATTTTTTATTTAGAAAAATATATATATTTAGAGTATTTTGCCGCATGGTATGCTTCTGTTTTTCATATAATTTGCGCTACTGAAAAATTGCCCCTTCAAAGTTGCCAAATGTTTCATAATCATTAGTATTTTAACCTGAAAATGTTATTTATAATCTTTCCATACTAAATGCATACATCTTTTGTATTTCAATATTTTTTAATTGCTGTAAATGTCTGTATCTGATTAAATCGTCCATTTTTTAACAAAAAATCAAAAATTTCCTTTTATGACTGTTATGGGTCCTTACCTATAACTACAGAATGAACTCTTCCTAACACTATGTATACTACGCCTCTGAAGAGAGAGGGACGAATCGAGTCGAGCCGATAGTAGTTCACTCCAAACCAGACTGACAGTCATACTAACACCTTCCACATCTTGTATTATTACTCCGTGTAATATATCTTTACATAATTCCGTGTCCGAAGTTCTCGCATAAAAGGCACTTAGATCAGAAAGAGGCTGTTAGAGGATTCTAAAGGTCTACCCCAGGAAGAGGAGGAAATAATGGACACAATATTTGACACATTCAATATGCAAAGGCCTCAAGCAATTTCAGAACCGCGGAAATCAATCAGAAAAAGAAAATTTACAGAACCTTTGATGATTAATCCGAAGAGGAAAAAATATTAAAGACCGCTGCGAGGTAAAAGGTTGGGAGGGGGTGTTATGGGTCCTTACCTATAACTACAGAATGAATTCCTAACACTATGTATACTACGCCTCTAAAGAGAGAGGAACGAATCGAGTCGAGACGATAGTAGTTCACTCCAAACCAGACTGCCAGTCATACTAACACCTTCCACATGTTGTATTATTATTTCGTGCAATATATCTTTGTTATTTCTACTCTTGAGTTCGTGTTGTTCTTCCTTGGTCCTACCCTGGACCATAACAATGACCATTAAAATAAACATGAAAAAAATCAAAATGTTTTAATAGAGACAAATATACAATATACAATATTTTATTATCAGCTCATATAAAATGTATCTGTTTATGACCGACCATTTTAAACCCTACTGTAATTACTTAGATAACGTAATACTTGACAAAAACAGTTACCCATTCTATATTTTAAAACTTTAGAAAATATTTAATTAATCGGTAGCTATAAAAAAAAATCTGTTTTCAATTACTCTGGTTAAACTGAAGAATGTTTTATTTCACTAATCGAGTATTATGCATACACCAATCGAATTTTGGTATATAAAGATTTTAGCGCACTAATCGAAAACCCATAATCGAATGCGCATTAATCGAGGGATTCCTGTATTTATACAGAACTAACATATTGTATTAACACAAAAACGGCATTTATCGATATAATTCCGAAATCCTGGTGTCCAAAAAGAAAAGTCTTGAAATCGATACATTTCAGTTAGCTTAATGCTAAGTATGTCGTTAACTCGAACCGCCGACAGTCTTACTTTAGTAGACTTATCTTAAAACACAGCAAATCAAAACTGAAATTAAATTGGTCTCTGAAGACTCATTCTTGACACAGTGTCGATAACGCAGGTATATCAGCCGTGAGGCAGGCTTAGGCTGGCAGTATTTATAAAATGAAATTGCGTTAGTTATATTTATATCAATAAGCGTTACTCATGGAAAAAATTATTTCTCCTTGACAGTCCATCAGCTCTGCGTCAAATATTAGTACTTGTATTTTTAAAATTTTCATTATTATCTTCCGAAAAATTATTAATGCAGTATTCTCTGGCAAGGACAGAAGTGTTCATAAAATCCAAAATACGTCTCGGCTTTAACTAATATACAAAGTGTTGCTAATCCATGAAAAACAAATCGATCAATCTTGCACAGTCAGTATATATGAACTAGTGTAGTACGCTAAAACCGTAGAATTGCTATGGTGTTTTACTAAGCGTAGCTTAGATGTGTCGCAAGGTCACATGTTTGGAGCACACAGTGAAGATCGAACTCACTAGCCAATCGAAATTGATCAACCGAGACAAACGTGCTATCACACCACGTCGAGGTGGCCAGTTAATACTTGGTTATCATATGCACAACGTTTCGGCCGATGTACCCTCTGTCATTCAAGAGGAGTCTGTAGTGGCACTCAGAAGATTCCTCGGAATTTTATACCAAACACATTATTCAGTATAGCAAACACGGTGGAGTAATGGATAACGGCTCGGGTTGAGGAATCGGGGAGCCGAATTCAACATCCAACCGATTTCGAATTCCAACCGAGTTCGTTCATTAGCTATTCCCCACAAGCAATGGGTAAGTAGCAGAACAGATTGGGACCCAAAGCCTTGGTTGATGACTACTCTAGGAGAAGGAAAACTTTGAATTCAAACCAACCTAGATAGAGTTGGGATCCGTCAAACTGTTTTGGCCAGGATACACCACTGCTACTTCGGCTATTGTTTGCATGTCCACTCTGACCCGGGATAGAACCAGTTATGGTCCCAGCTATGGGTCAAATAGCTAACCCCCAAACTGGGGCCAAAACTCTATAAAAGTATTAAAAAAAATATAGTAAAAATACCAGCAATACATTTTTGTAAAAAAGAAAATATTCACAGATACATTTTTGTAAAAGAATTTACTAACGTTCCCAAGAATATTAAATTCCAGCATTACATGATCCATAAGGAGTTGATGTGTGGCTAAACAAACAAACAGTTCAAGATGGAATAAAAGCGGCGACAGATTTTAAACTTTAAAGCGACATCTTACTACTTAAACTACATACACATTTCAGAGAAAATGAATAATTTATATTTCGTTGTTTTAAATGAATTATGTATACTGATATAACGTCAATAACAAATCAAAACAAAAATGGCGAATTAAAATAAACACAATTGTTACAGACATGTTAATGTAGTCGTTCTAAGCTAATTTACCCCAATATTCAAAGAGCAGATGGGTATTCAAACAAATACGTCATCTTCCTGTCTATCACCAGGCCTGACGTTCGTGAATTGATTTTGTATCTTCTTTTTTTCTGTGTCTACTTCTTCCAGGAATGAAATCAGATTAACTGTCTGAATCGCAATATGATGGAGTTAAACCTTAAGCAGATTAATTCGACCTGATATCACAGTATCAATGGATACTTTTAATATAATCCGATAATAAGCAGTCCTATATGCGTGGTCATTTCACTAATCTCTATCAAATAATAAATTACAGAGAAAATAAAATCTCTTTTGGAATAGAATTGAATGATTTTTGCTGACACGGTACAGTAAAATGATTGGACACTTGGTTGACTACATTAAGGCACTGGTCAGCAAGCCATTCCACAGACATCTGGAAAGTGTTGTGAATGGAATGTTCATTGGGCGCGCCAATAAATTAGCCTTGTGCCACAGTAACTTAAAATTGTTAACGAACATTAATTTATACAATATGAAATCTGATACACGATTTAATATGACAGACATTTAGGGTAGCTGGCGCCGAATGATGATTAATAAGCGGATCACGATCGGCCTACTCCTACCATAATATATCCTAGCGATCAAACCTAGAAAACACAAACATCTCCTATGGATTTGGGTATAAGCGACCATTATTTACCTATAGTCAAGTATAAACACAACCTGTGTTTACGTATAGGTAGGTATCAGTTGGTCTCGAGAGACCATGAATCTGTACTCCAAAAGTTATGCCTCGGCTGTTGATGACGGTTAGCATCTGTTTTGGCTGTCAAGGCCCACATGGGAGTGGCAGTCTCGATTGCAACGAATGCCTTTGAAGACGCTCTCCCCGGCGGCAAGTCTCCGTTTCTTCTCTCCTCGCTCCGTCGGTGTAAAGCGCGTCTCCAGACATCTTCCCACCTGTCTATCGTCCTTATGATCTTTTGGCAGACATCTTTGAAGCGAAGATCGCCTTCGTGCCCTGTTGCTGGTGGCCAGTTCCCTGTACAAAAGAACCTTCAGAATCTTCCCATCAGCAGACAGTTGTTTCACGTGTTTTGACGTCACAGTGAGGCGACTCTGTACTGTCCACTCCAGGGTGCAGGCCTGGGCAGGGTGTTATGAGAGTTGACCGTGCAGCACGTTTCTCCTCAACACGTCACCGATGTTGTCCAAGGGAAAGGTAGAGTCCAATACAGCTTGGCAGCTGCATCGTTGCAGCAGATACCAGAACAAAGACTTCTGATTTCTCTTCAGAGTTTACTCCGAAGTTTTTCCCATGAATGGGCATGACCGCAAGGCAGTGGAGGTTTAAAATCAAATGTTTCCTCCTCTTAGATTCACTACCCTCCCGGGCTGACGAATTCCATCTAGACTCCAGAAAAAAATATATATAATCATGTATATACACAGCCAATGCTTACCTACAGACTTATGTATAAATAAGTCAAATAATTATATACAAACTCAAGTATAAATATGATCCATGTATAAAAATATACTCAGCTCTAAATACCGCCCATGGTTCCAATAGTCTGAAGTATAAATGTGACCTACTTACCTTATAGACTCAATTATGAATACGATCCATGCATAGCTATAAACTTAAGTAAAGAAAACATATTTCAATATTAATGAACCCAACAAGGATTGATATGTGATAAGATCCTCCAATTCAACTTAACTCCAGTGGGATCTATTTTTTCGAAGCCCTCACTTTTGTTGACCCTATACCAGGAAAAGATAAATTTAGTAAATAGCAATATATATGGTGCTAAACATAGGGCGATAATTAACAAATTATTCTCTTCGGGTGCCTCCACTAATCTAACTAATTTTATCACTAAGGAGCTGCTCCACATTTGTGGCCTTTCAAATGCTGATTTTCAAAGCAGGCACTTTTCATTTGAAATAATGATATTGACACACCGTTTACTTCTTCTTTTTTTGCTGTATCTCCTCAAAATGTGGGCGATCATGGCTCTCCCCAACTTCTTACAGCTCTTAATATATTTTGTTTTTTTTCTGTTATTTCACCCAAGCCCTGTTCCGCCATCCATTCACTCAAGCTAATTATGCTATGCATTGTTTTCCCCTGTCTCTCATACCCTCTTTCTGTCTTGTGATTCTCAGATTTTCCAAGCTCTCCTTCCTCATTACATACCATAGAAACCTCAACTGTCTCTTCTAGATGTCAAATATTAGTTTCCTTTTTATTTTCATTTTCCCCAAAACTTTGTCGTTACTCACGTGTTCGGTACATGGTATCCTCAGCATCCTTCTGTAGAACCACATTTCTGTTGCTTCAAGTCTTCTCTTCATCTTTCAGGAGATCGTCCGGCACTCAGTGCAATACAAAAGAACAGATATCACATAGGATTTTAGTTCTCTTTCCCTCGTTTCTAGCAAAATTTTTCTATTTCATAGTACTCTGCTTAGCTTTTGGAATGCTCCCTTGGCTATCCCATTACGCCTTCAGATATCGGTGTCGCTCTTTTCGTCCTCTCTTAAAAAACTTAATAAATCCATTTCCTGGCTTAGCTGAAGTTTTCGTCGATCTATAATGTTGTATAAGAGTAAGTGTCGTTGCCGACACTGTGCTTTGAAACTAGATCGCCAGTGAACAACACGAGCAATTCCATTATTAAGTAGATCACGTGATCAGAAAGGAAGTGAATAAATACGAAGTAGCCTGATGACTAAGCGATCACTATTTATCCTTTATCACTATACGGATCATTGTTCACTCTTGCACTATTGCTATATGTTCACTCTCTCTACTACTATACGGATTACGATTCTCTT
Organism: Acanthosepion esculentum; assembly: GCA_964036315.1. Taxonomy (NCBI): domain Eukaryota; kingdom Metazoa; phylum Mollusca; class Cephalopoda; order Sepiida; family Sepiidae; genus Acanthosepion; species Acanthosepion esculentum. The sequence continues at coordinate 104,499,750 of OZ038476.1, read as the reverse complement.
CTGATCTTTATACTATTTGGCGATTACTACTTGAACAAGTATTACTGGTGCGGATATTATTGGAAGGCGTTACTACTAGTACCGGCGTCTACGAAGTCTCGAATATAACGAGCATTTTGGAAGTGATAACGAGCTTTCGTTTAATATAACAAAAGTGACAAACGAAATCGTCCAACATCGCAAAATATAGCTATAAATAAATATAATAAGTATAGATATAGTTCAGCCTGGAGAGGGTTGGCCTCAGGCAAGTTATCTTGCCCGAAACACACCGCTTCTGCCACAGTTGCAATACATGTGCCTATATGACCCACATGGTTCACGTGATCGTGATCATGATCGGGATTGCGTTCATGAGATATAGTTGCTTGGGGAATCGTCCCTCAGACAAGACGCCAACGCTGGAATAAGAGGATAGTGTTAAAGGTATAGTCCGATGGCTGCAACAAAGGCCGGTGGATTAGGTTGTTGCTGGACACAGCGGAAAAGAAAAAGTTACGGTTAATACAAACCTTGTATAATGGCTGCTCACGCAGACAGGCAAAAAAACAGTTTTAGTAATTTTAGGTTTTTTTTTTTCAGATCTTTCATTATATATAGGTTGTCACATAAAGACTTGTAATATTTACTTTCTACTACACTCAGATTTTTTATTGCAGATCTTTCATTATATATCGGTTGTCACGTAAAGACTTGCAATATTTGCTTCCACTACACTAGGATATTTTTTTCAGACCTTTCATTATATATCGGTTGTCACACAAATACTTGCAATATTTGCTTTCTACTAGACTAAGATTCGTAAATGCTTCATTGTTATCGCTTTGGGGAAACGACCCAAGCGCACAGCACCGCCGGGAAGACCATGCCACTTGCGAGTGTAATTGGTAAAGTGAAGCTATTCGGAAATTGTCAATGGCTGTCCGAGGAGGAATTCAAGTCATCATGGCCGAGTATATCAGCGTACCGACCATGTTCAATGACTGATCCCGCCTGATTATGCGATCTCCTCCAGAAACTGTAACTAAAATCTGCCTAAATCAATGTTTGGCTCTGTGGACTTTGAACAGACGCAAATGTGACTGTGCATGCACCTACAACAAGGATGCAAACTATTATATAATGGCAAATATTATTGGAAAATCAATGGATGTGAACAAAAAGGAAATTAGCACAGCAATTTAACGTATATTTCCATCATTTTCGTTTCTTTTTTGTCATTTCCTCAATGCTCCCTTATCTCAGTCTTCTCCTTATTTTTCACTTTCACTAGCTGTAACCGCCTGCGTCTTAGTGGCATTGTCGCCTTGCTTGGGGTGAAACAATTAAAAAAATCTCTCATTTCGTTCTCGCTCTTAACATTGAAGATGCAAATTAAAGTTTGTTTGATTTATTTATTTTTGAATGAATAAATTTGGGGGAATTCTTGTAATAAATTATTCATAATTTTGGATAAATATTTATTTTTGATTCTGCATCTCTAAGCTGAAGGGTTAGTTGTATTTTTATTTTTTAGTATTTGCGATGTTATGAAATGTTCTCCTTCATTAATGGTCGAATTGTGCATCGTTCATTTTGAATTGTCGATGAATTGTGCCTGCAGAATAAAGCGAGTGCCTCTTTGAAGTTAAGAAAGTCATTATTTTTTTAAATTTTTACTTCTTTTCGTTTTATTCTATTCTATTTATTGATTTTGCTTTATCTTCAACATAAAAGCAACGATTTCTGTGTTAGATTTTTAATAACAGTATGGAAATATCGAAACAAAGAAATTTAAATTGCTTCTACTGCTTGGTAAAGTTTGAAACTGAAATATGTATTATAAATGATATATTGACGCCCGAATTACCATCGTCCTAATCTGTGTTGTTTTCATCACAACATTTCAGCTGTTTAGCCCTCTGCCCTTCTTCAGGTTTTTGTCGATCAAGTAATTTCGAACTGAAACTTTATGCCAATAGCCAAGAGAATTAAAACGTCGGTTTGTAAGTTAGCATAGTAATTGTGAGTTCAATTCCAGAGTTGTGAAGTACAGACTCAGCCTGAGCGGAATAAGGGCGAGTAATAACTGGGCAACAATGAATAAAGAACTAGACGAGATATCCCTAGACATGGGCAACAGAATACAAACAAACTTCCCTGTAGATAATGTTTTTTTATCGTATAAGTATCATGTGTAGAACAGTTTCTGAAAGCGTACTAACATCGGAAATGCGTACAGTAAGTCCCCCGGGTTACGAATGTCCCAACGTGGTTACGACACAGTCTTCATTAATCTTGTTTCGACTCATGCCGTTTGCTTCGTACGGGGCGGCGGAAGAATATGGAACGTTGCGGGAAAATAGATTGCTTGCAGGTATCATAGGTGGTGATACGGCTCTAGAATGAAGGAGGTGGTCTGGGTTAGTTTTTTTTTTCTTCTACAGTAAAGTTCGCCCTGTAAAAGCCCGGAGGCCACTCGAGGTAGAAGATTACATTAAGAGTGAGTTTATACAGACAGGAGAGGAAGATAACGGTTGACCCTAGGTTATGATTGTAGTGATCAGCGAGGTGGTTCTACAGAGCATTTGTTCGCGGGAAGAAGCTGTTCGAATTGTACTTACTTCCCAGCAATGGAACACGGTGGGAACTCAGGTGGTTTGCTACAATTTGAGTGGCATGGCGGGTCCTAGCCATGAAGGTTAGAACTGGCGGAATCAACGAATGCAATTCTTCCGAGCACTTTCTATGGAAAGTTAGAGGTTTGCCACATTCTACCTAAGAGAATGAGAAGTTGGAGGGTGAAAGATAATTTTTCAACCACAAGGTCTGTTTTGGACTCTATCGAGACTGGAGAGTGAGTACTAAGCATCCCCCGCCCAAATATAACAAGAGTACTCCATTTTAGGCATGATATGTATTTTGTGAAGTTAGTGGATAGCATGCCGTGTCAGGTACTTAATGGGGCGGTACATGGAGCCGACCGTTTTTTCCTGCATATTTAGCGTTGGATCGTATGTACGCGTTCCTCTTGACGTCTGGGTTGAGTTTAAGACCCACTAGGCACACAAGATACAGAGCCTCTCCGAGGCGGCATCCATTCATCAAGACTGACTGTAATTCAGGGTCCGACCGGCGATGATGGAATGTAACTAGTTTGGTTTTCGGGGCATTGCATGTAACCAGCCATTTTTCCCTCATTGGAACTTAATGCTCGATCGGATAAGAAATCAGCTGCCTATCTCTGGTCATCAAGAGTTTTAGAGGTGCACTCATATATCGTCTTATTATCGGCTAAGATGTTCACAAATGATATGAGTCTATTCTTAGGCAGATCATTTATATCAAGTAAAAAGATAGTTAGTCCGAGAAGTGACACCTCGAGGACGCCTGCATTGAACGCCAGGTCCCCGGAGGACTGGCCGTTAATAACTACCTTCAAGCACCTACCCGTTTGGAAGAACTTTATAATTGTGCCACACCTTGTCAAATGCCTTCAAAATATCTATGGTCCTCGAGGTGTGCGTCGTTAAGACCTTCACTAAAAAATTTTCTTGGTAAACAATGAGCTGGTGAATTCTCGTTAAAAAAATCAATTCAAGTTTTTTTTTTCTTTTTTCTCCAGATTTACTACTGCTTTCGAGTACTGCAAATGAGACTAGATTTTACGCTTCGTCATCTCATCTACCGTGAGTCAATGACATCACTGGAAATAAATATGCAAGTAGCTTAAAAAAAAATTCATTTCGGTATATGTATTATTTTTATTTCATTTCATTATATGTATTATATTTATATAATCCAAGTGTTTTAGTCCAAATTATGTTAACATATGTCATAGAAATGTGTTGCTATGTCCTAGATTATTACTTTACTATTGCATTAGCATAAGCGAGTGATGTAAATGCTTATTCACGGAAAATCGCGATTATATACCGTCTTACAGAGATAATCGCGTTACGATGCATCGTAGTAACGGAACTCTATCGTCGAGGACGCCTACATATTAACTATTTATAAATGAAATAAATCCTAGAGAGCCAGGGACAACCTATCTAGGTACTTCAGAATCTTCAGTGTAAGCTTACCCTGAAGATCCGTTTAGGTGAAACCTAGGGAGGTTGTTCCTGGCTCTTTAGGATTTATTTCATTTATCCCTGCTCTACTTAGCGTATTGAGCAATCTACGTTTTAGATTTATTACTCGCTTGGTTTTTTTTTCTTTGGACTAAAAACTTAAGGCACTGGACGATTTTTTTATTATTTTATTTATTTCTCTTCGTCAAATCCACATCCCCAAATGACGTGTACGTAGTTGATATGTAAGTCCACAACGTGTCAATGAATATTGGACAATCCCTTCATGCATGATGAGGAGAATTGAAACAAAAGTGTAGTTCTACACAAGGGTGTTGGGAATATAACGGACGGATTATATGAGCATCGAAAAGGTGTTTATGAAAATGAAAGCGGAAAGAAAAAGGAAATGTGTACAAGGACACAGAAAGAAACAGCTGAAATGTCTGCAGCACATAATGAGGAAAGCCGGCTTGGAGAATTTCACACTCACAGTATATATTCGAAACAAGAGAGGCAGAGAGAAACATCGAGAAATCCACCTATCGTAAGTCTTGGTAACTGAAAAGAGGCTAGAATCGAATCCAAGTCTCACACAACTACTTGTCAAGTACAAAACTGCTAGAAACACTGACCAAGTGACTATTTATAGGAAGGAGGTGGGACGCTAACTCGCGTGATATTTAAATAGTTTACGACACCATTTAACGATTGGGGTTGCGATGAGTAACAAAAAGAAACGCAACATAAATGTAGAAGAAGTATTAATTAGGCCACTTTATACTACGGAATATTAGAAAAACCTTTGATCTAGCCATCCATAACACATAAGCCAGATTACTTAAATTATTCGGACTGTTATCCTCACCTTCATTGTCATTTTCACGTTTCGGCCACTGTACGCTTCGGCCTTCTTCAGGTGATTGGAAATTCGGATAGAACCCTTTATTTCGTCCACCGGGATAGATTAGTCTAGTTCCATGCACCATGCCTCTTCCGGGTGTCTCAATTATTTCTCTTTAAGTAAACTCTCCAAGTTTTGGTTCACCACGGCTGTAGCCTGGTATTAAACTCACATTAACTGGATCTAACCAACGTTTATCCATTGAGTCATGTGTTCTTGTGGGCATCTGTGTATGAATTTCTGGGACTTATAAACCTAATGTCTCAGAGCGTTTTTTTTACCAGTGCTCATATTGCAATTTTTCTGTTATTATTATTTCATATTTTTACCAGAGTTTATATTGCAAGTTTTTGTTGTTATTCATTGATTTTCTCTTGCACTCCTTATTACTGATTTCCATATTGTAGGAGGTACGGTGGAGTAATGGATAGCGGCTCGGATTGAGGAATCCATTACATTCGCTTACGTGCTAATACCGTTAGGAAAGGTATGAAACCTCTTCTCCTCCTCCCAGCTATGGGCAAATAGCAGGGCAGACTGCGTTCTATAGCCTTGGATGGCAACTGATCTACCGCAGAAAGAAATGGCAACCTACTGTGACAAAAATCTGCCTTGTCAGTCATGTATCGAGAGATACATGATAGCCTTAAGGATGTATCCTGATTGGCACAACTGAATGACAATTTGTACCCATTTCTATGCTTGGTCGGCTCAGGAGATTTTTGTGGCCTAGCATGTGCTGATTCTTTAAGTTTTTATATTAGGCCGGAGCGTACAACGGCCGAAACGTTGTAAATATGGAAATGAAGATGAGGATATCAGTCCGAATAATGCAAATAACGTAAGTAATCATAATACCTCATCTCAGATATATAGACAGATATCAAATTACTTAATATATTCTGCTTTCTAACTGGTTATTTTTTACAGTCTGGTACTTTCCAACTCATTTTAGCTGTTTAACTTTTCTGGCTGTCGTTTTATATATCTGTTCACATCTATGTCTCGATGTCAACATATATAGATCAATTTTTACAGTATCTTTCTCGATTTATTTTTTTCATTTCGGTAGCCTGTTTATATGTTCGCGGTCACTTTACGGAGCAAATGTTTTCTTCCTTTTTCCAAATTCTTTCTTCTTTCTTTTCGCATTTTCTCCACTTTCGTCTTTTCTTGCTTTAATTCTTTTTTTTTTCATTTCCTTTTTTTCTTCATTTCTCAGCTTTCTTTCTTTCTTTTTTTTTCTTCTTTCTTCTGCCAATTTTCTTTCTTTCAATGTTCCTGTCTTCATTTTCCCTACTTTCTTTCTATCTTTCTGTTTTAGCTTGTTTATATGTCCCATTCCTTTTTCCTCTATCTTTTCATGAATTCAATACATTCACTGATTTCTGGAGGCAAATGTTTTCTCCTTTTCTCGTCTTTTATCGTCCTTTTCCACTTTCATTCCATCTGTTTTCTTTCTTTCTTTCTTTTCCTAGTGTCTTTCTTTCTCAACTTTCTTTCTTTTGCCTCTTTCTGCCTTTCTTTTTTTCCGGATGTTCGTTATTTTTCTTTGTTACCTTGTTTATATATGCTTCATTCTTTTCTCGTTTATCATCTGAAGACTATCAATAGTTTCGCTTAAATTTCTGCAAGGTAATGTCCTCTTCCTTTCTTCACTTTCTTCTTTCTCAACTTTTTCATTCGCCACTTCCATTCTTTTTTATGCAGTTTATTTATTTCTCAACAGTCTTTCTTTCTTTTCTTTCACTCTATATATATTTATCTATTTATTTCTCAACTGTCTTTATTTATTTGTTTATTGCTCACCTGCCTTTCTTTCTCTTTATTTATTTCTCAACTGTCTTTCTTTCTCTTTATTTATTTATTTATTTCTCAACTGTCTTTCTTTCTTCCTTTCTTTCTTCATTTATTTATTGACTTTCTTTCTCTTCTTTCTAAATTCATTTTTCTTTCTACCGACGTTTCTTTCTTTCATTTCCCACTTTCTTTCTTTCTGAACTTCCTTCCTTTCTTTCTTTCTTTCTTTCTTTCTTTATTTATTTATTTATTTCTGAACTTTCTTTCTTACTTACTTTATTTATTTATTTCTCATCTGTCTTTCTTGATTTATTTATTTCTCATTTGCTTTTCTTTCTTTCTTTCTTTCTTTCTTTATTTATTTATTTATTTATTTCTCCACTTTCTTTCTCTTCTTTCTAACTTCAGTTTTCTTTCTTTCAACATTTCTTTCCTTCAGTTCCCACTTTCTATCTTTCTGAAATTCCTTTCTTTCTTCATTTTTAGGACATTCTTTCTCCGCTTTTTTCTTTCTTAACCTGTTTATATATATATATATATATATATATATATATATATATATATATATATACTTTTTTCTCCTACATAACTATCCCAGCCTGTTAGTATTTTTTTCTCTCTCTCTCTTTCTTTCCCAGTTTAACAATCGATCGTTATCCCCCTGCACTCATTCACTCCCTATCTTGCTCTGTTCATATCTCTCTATCTTGTTTCGTCTAATTACCAGCGTACATAAGTGATGAATTCTGAAACAGGTCATGCGGTCATATCTTGATTATTCCACTAGAATCAGTACAAGAGAAAGATATTTGCCCACAAGTCCTTCGCGGTGGAGATTACCAACGTCAAAACAGGCTGACACAGAATGCAATAACACTAAAAGGTCTGAACATATTAGATCACATGACAGTATGAGCTAACCTATTTGGAGAATATACACGAAACTCTCAGAAGTAATATTTATTAAAACACAAAGGCCTCATCGGTTCAACCTTTAGATTTAAACAATGTTCACAATTATCGATTCAGGTCCTCGATTTTCCTAGAATATAAGGTCTCCAATTGAATGACCTCTGAGAGGTTAATGTAATTAATGAATTCGTTTAGTCAATAAAGCCAACGAGATAGATAGATAGATAGATAGATAGATAGATAGATAGATAGATAGATAGATAGATATGAGGGTGCGCTGAAAAGTTCATAGTCTGACTCTGATAGAGCAGGAAAATCTTGTATGCATTGATTTCAACTCTTCTTATTAATAACTCTATTGTTTATTGCGAGGTGAACTGTCATTCAGGTTCCTGATTTTCTTAGTGAATAAGGTCGTCAATAGAATGACATCTGAGAGGTTAATGTAATAAATTAACTCGTTTAATCAATAAGGCCAAAGACATAGATAGATAGATAGATAGATAGATAGATAGATAGATAGATAGATAGATAGATAGATAGATAGATAGATAGATACGAGGGTGAGATGAAATGTTCATAGGCTGACTATGAAGGATTGATGATAGTTCTGTGAAATCTTGCATGTATTCATTTCAACTCTTATTAATAACTGCATTGTTTATTGCAAGGGAATCTGAGATCTCATTGTTCAAAGAATACTGGTTATCCTGCTGATCAAAATGTCAATATCAACAGATATGATACCATCATCATTCTGATACTGGTTCTGAGGCAAATGTGTTTCATGTTAGGGAATAGATGAGAGTCAAATCAAGAGAATAAGAGGGGCGATCCACAATCACACACAGCAGCCATTGAAACAAGGACGTGCAGTGGAGCATTGTCCTGATGAGACAAGTCTTCTTTTGTCAATTTTCCTGGGCAATTTGGTCTTAGCCTGTCGGTACTGCCTCAGAAAGTTGGCATAGTAATCTCCATCGATATAGTGGCCTTTTAAAGATAGTCAATAAGCACAATGCCTTTTACATCCCCAAAACTGAGGCCATTTCATTCCATGCAGATGAAACGCTGTTGGCCTTTTTGAATCAGGTTATTAGGAGTGTTTCGACTGCATGGTTTGTCTTTCTGTCTCCGGCTCAAAGTCATTAATCCAACACTTATCTTGGGACAGGAAACGTTCAAGGAAATCAGGTGGATCTGCCTCAAACAATCGATTTTCGGTGATGTGATCAGCCTTTGCGCTTTTGATCAGATGTCAGTAACCGTGGCACACACCGAGCAAAAACCTTAGTTATGCCAGTTTTTTCGTGAAGAATATTCGCAACTGTCTCACTGGATATGCTAATAGCATTGGCTAATTGATTTATAGTCAGTGACCTGTCATCCATCACCATGTATTGAACACGACCAATGTTTTCCTCGGTCGTAGCAGTCGGAGGACATCATGACCTTGGGTCATCTTCAATACTCTCTCTACCCTCCTAAATTCAGCTGCCCGTTTTCGCATTGTTGTTAAATCTGGAGTGTCATCCCCTAATGTAGCAACCATATCATCATGAATGTCCCTAGGGCTAAGCCCCTTTTCTGCATGTACTGGATAACACCAGTGTTGTCCATTTTCAAAGGAAGTCGATACTAGTTACCGTTCAAGTTTTCTTTAAACAGTCAGATGTCAATTTATTTGGAAAGAAACTGTGCGGTTATTGATAAGAAGAGTTGAACAAAATTCCCGCAAGATTTCACAATTCTCGCATCAGTTCTTCTTAGTGAGCCTATGATTTTCTCAGTTCACCCACGTAGATAGATAGATAGATAAATAGATAGATAGATAGATAGATAGATAGATAGATAGGTCATCTTACAGTTGAAATGGCTAGATGTATCTGTAAGTTCTATGTTAACAGTTCCTTCTCTCGTATTTCTTGCTTGTTTAACTCCTTTTTGGCTTCTAACTTCCCAGTAAACTGTGATCTTCAATACTTCAAAAATGCATTACAATCATTATCTTCTAATCACCTTTTCAACGTTCCTTCCGTGGGACAAATATTCGCGATTTTTTTATTTTTATTTGGTCTGCTAGGAAATTCCTATTAACAAAAACCTATATAAAATAAGTCAATTTGTTCATCTCTCTCATTACTTCTTTCTTTCTGCCCTATACCAGCGTCATATTATGTATGTAAGAGTGTCTTAGGATGAAATATACAGTTTTACTGCCTGACGATACCTGATTGATATAAACAACGGTATATATATATATATATAAATGGCAGGATGTGTTTATGTGTGTAACAAATGCACGGTCGCAATTTTCGACGGATTTGCACCAAAATTTACATGCACATGCTCTAAGTTAGCGGGAAGGCCAAGGCCGACTTTGCATTTCCCAACTCCCATCGTTTTTTCATGCTTCTACGGTAGTTTTCATGTAGTTTGCGGCCATTTTCTACCTCCCACGGTTAGAGCCTATAGCTGGCTGCTACGAATACGCAGGAAGATTCTATTGTCCAGCGTGAAATCCAACAGCTGACTGGCACCAATGTTAACTGGCATGCTAGCATGCAAAAAAAATCGATAACTGCATTCGTCACAAGTAGGAAAAATTTAAATCTGCATGGCACTTTACTCAAATTGGCTCATTCGCTTGCTTAAACTCAACGTTGATTCTGATTCCGCAGAATTGGGTTGGGTGTGAAAAAGTATTTGTTGTTAACATTCTTTTTTCATTCGGTTTTTCCAGTTACGACTCCTTTTTTAAAGCTGATCGTTTTCTGTTTATTTTGTTTAGTTCTTTTTTGTAACAGATTTAATGTTTAGTATAGAGCTTAGAAAAAATTCGCAGTGTGAGATAGGCAAGAAGTAAGGCATGTAGCAACATCAGCAGGGCAAAGGGCACTCCTTTAAAGGCAAGGAAGGGCAAAAATATTTTGAGTCAAGTGATAGCGATTGCTGTATGAGTCGTACGATTTTTGAATCAAGCACGGGCAACGCCGGGTCATGCTGCTAGTATATATATATAAGTGATAGGAATTAGGATTTGAGATAATCATAATTAAGTAATTCATCAAGTCTAGAAGAAACCTCAACAGAATGCAGAAAGAACTGGATGGCCGTTTCCTCCTATATTTGGGACTCATCAGCAGCGCGCATCCACTACTGAGAATTGAAACCCGGACAGTTACGTTATCAAGCAAAAGTCATACCAACGGCCCGTCCAGTGTTTTCTTCATTCTGTTGTGGGTTTCTTCTAGACTTGATGAATTACTTAATTATAATTATCTCATATCCTCCTCATTTCTATCACACACACACACACACACACACACACACACACACACACACACACACACACACACACACACACACACACACACACACACACACACACACACACATATATATATATATATATATATGGTGCGGACTCTCTTCAAAAGTAGAAGAAAGAACGATAGTATAACTGAGTGAAATCCTAATGTATGCACTTTCATTGGATTAGGGCGGCATTGAAGTATTTTTTTCGTTGATACGTAGATACCTAATCCTATATCTTTAAATAACCCGAACTTATCCAATTAAATGGGCTTTAGTTAAGGTTTCTGGGAGAGAACGCATGATCTTGTGTGACAATATGCTTGAACAAGACCAGTAAGCTCGAATCCTCCGTCACGAAGACTTGTGAATTTGAATTAGCACAACGAACGATGACCCCTGAGTATTTACCCCCGCTCAATTTCATTCACAATGCTTGGTTCAAATCTTCTCTAAACGCCGAATTTGAACCCGGCTACTATCTCTCTCTCACTCTCTCTCTTTCTTTCTCTCTTTCTTTCTTTCTCTCTCTCTCTCTCTCTCTTTCTCTCTACTCAATTAAAATACAAAGAGAAAGTCGGAAATTTCAAACATGCCTGTGCACTTTTTCAACGAGACGAGGAATAAACAAGCAGTTGGGAATTACTCTTCCGAGGAACGTTGTTGTTGTTAGTTAGAGGGCGCTCTAAGGAAATTATACTCTCTGAGCAAACCCAAATCGCTGGTTATTCTCTCAATGTGTGATTTTAATTTGAAAATATATTTCAACTCCGATTTGCCTCTATCTTGTCGGCTGTTGAATGAAGACACTAAAAGGACACATCTGATGTCATCCATGTCATAAAACGTTGGCTTGAAAAGTGCAGTGACATGAAAAATTGTTGTTGACTTCGATGTTTTATTTATGGTTATTGAACTGAACACTCTAATTCCGTTCCTGTTTCTCAAACGTTTCCTTCTTTTTACATTTGTGGCAGAAAAGTAAATATATAAGATTTAATCTTTCTCTTCGTGCTTCAATATAGCCAAAAGGTTAAATTGTAATAAATATCATCAGTCTTATTGGCAAAATTGTAATCATTTTCTTGTATTTTTATTCCTCAAATTTTATCAACCGCCCTACACACACACACATATATATATATATATATATATATATATATATATATATATATATATATATATATATATATATGAGGCTTTAACTACTCGTCTACTATTATTCACTCTCTCTCTCTCTCATTCTCCCCATATATATATATAGAGAGAGAGAGAGACAGACAGACAGAGAGAGAGGTTATAGTTGTTCCAATGAGAGAAAAGTGTATATTTTAAAAAGTAGATAAATCGCAAACGTTTTTGGTTGAAATGTGGATTTTTTATTTTAAATATATATTATACTTTATTTTCCATATTTCTGCTACACACGTTTCTGGTTTCGCGACCTTCTTTGAGGAAAGAATAGATATTTCCACATAGTATAAAATTGAATTTTTTGCGTGGTAGTCACCAGTCCAATAAAGACATTTGAATCACTACCATATATATACACACACACAAAAATAAAAAAAATTTATGTCTAAGATGCCAGGATTAAAATTGTTGCACTATCTTTGACACTCAGAGTTGAAAGCGAAAAAGAAGGAAAGGGCAGAGGGAGAGAGTATGAGGAGAGAAGAAATGATGAAAAGGTGAAATAACTATGACATTTGAAACATACGATCATGTACACACATGCACACATAAAGACAAAAACGAAAAATCCACCTAACAGCAATAGTCATACCATACCTAGTGGTTACATTATCAAACTTAGTATAAACAAAATGCAAAATAAGAAAAACTGCAGTTAGTTTCTGAAAACGCATGAAATGTGGATTGAACAATTACAAAAAATTTCATCTACGAATTGCTGAATATAACATCAATAAGCTGAGTGACAAATTTAATTTGCATTAATCCTATTGTTGTGGCCTTGTTGTGGCCAGAAATAAAGAAAGAGTGGAATTGAGTTAAACAAATATATTAACAGAAACAGTAATTGAGACATATACAAACGAAAGTGTTCAGCAAGAATCCGACTGCCAAAGCTGACTGCAGGAAAATTCCCTGTAAAAAAGGCAGTACCTGCTCCTATTTATAGCTGGGAGAGTCCATACGTTCGTGGGTAAATTACCATAACACCTATATATATATATATATATATATATATATATATATATGCGTATGTGTGTGTGTGTGTGTGTGTGTGTGTGTGTGTGTGTGTGTGTGTGTGTGTGTGTGTGTGGAGAGAGAAAGAGAGAGGTGTGTGTTTATGTTTTCGTAAACGCGTTTTCTACATCGGAACTTTATTACAGCCAGACAAGACGTTTGATGTCAACCTGGGGAAAATATCGACGTTAGAATCTGTTCTATATTACACTTATTTGATGAAGGTAATATTTCATATTACATACTACCAAAACTTTCACTATCGATTTTGAAAACGTCAGTGCGCAAATTGATTTCTCGACAGTAATAAACGTATCGATTTCCAATAGACATTGTTTAATGTTTCAATTTTTTTTTTTTTTCATACACTTTTTTTTCTCTCGTCCAAGCGGGTCTCATTCGCACAAAAAAGAATAAATAAAACAAACCTTCATCAATATTTGACATCAGAAAGTCAAAATGCATCAACACAGAAAAAGAGCTCAAAGCTAAACCTTTCATATAAACAAGAAAGCATTAAAAATAAAATATTTAAAATTATCACAATTAATGTTTCGTTCTTAGCAAATTGTCATGATGAACTGTCCTCATTACTGCCTCGACCGCATGAATTTAAGCCTTTCTTTGTTTGTTTAGTGACAAACCAACATCTCATTAAATGCCGGAATTTAATTTTCTTGGGAGCATTAGTAATTTCATTTGCTGTTAACTTTTTTTTAAATATATCGCTCATATCATTTTACTATGAAAATATTTTGCTGGTATTTTTACTATAAAAATGTATTTTTATATTTACATAGTTTTTTAGACCCCAGTTTTGGGACTAGCTATTTGCCCATAGTTAAGACTCTAACAACAATTAACAACAACAATTAAGATATGGTTCCCCGTTCCTCAAAACCTGCTGATCAGAGGCCTTACTGCCGGATGTGGTTTATCGTCATACGACGAGAATTTAAGCGTGCTATTGGATTGGTATCTCGATACTCATCGTTTTACATAAACGCAACCGGATTTTCTATTCTTATAGTTTCTTTTCTTACACTTCTCGTCTGTGGAACTTCCCTGTCAACTGGAATCTTCAAATATTTAAATATCAATCACCATCTTCTGTTTTCCTGAATATTGTCCTTTCTCTTCACTTCTCATTCTTTTTCATGCCTAGTAATCTCATGCGTCTTAGTGGCATTATCGCCTTGCTTGGGTTGGAATAATTAAGAAATGTGCATTCAGAAAAACTAGTAGAAATATTTCCCCCCGCTATGTAACCGAATTCTTCATATTTAATTGGCCGGTTAATAAAATTTGAGGAATGCTAATAGTTTTGCCAATAAGACGGATGATAAATCCGATTTGCTGATGCGATATCGGACGAATATTCGGATCTTTCTGCTTTCTTAATGGATTTGGAACTTTTACATGTAAGTAAACAGTTTTTTTTAATAGTTTCTATTGTAATTCAACCTGACTGCTTATGATTCAACATGTGAATGATTTATTAAAAGTCACTCCAATGATTGGTAATGTCACAAGAATATAAAACAAAATCTGAAATTAGGCAGGTGCGTAAGACAAGTAGGCCTTCTCACTAGATTAAGAACTACAAATGATAGGAAGTTGTGGAGAGCCATGATCTCCCACGATATAAAAGGTCATAGCACATAGAAGAAGAAAAAAATGAAGAAATGAGATCTGAACTCACTAATAGTGGCTTTCTAACCATAGTTCTACTCAATATCACATGAAATATCCATAAAATGGTTTGGTAATGAAGTGGTTTCACACAGCCATTGCACTAGTTAGAAGTTCAGTCATAAAGCTATGAAATATTAGATTCCTATCGACCACTATTTATTTTATGTGTCATAAAATAAATGAGCGGCTTCTCAGTTTTGAGATTTCAACTCCAGACAAGCTTTGTAATTGAATTACAAGAATTTATTCGCTACTGTTTGTTAAAAAATTGTAATAGGTGAGGTTAACTGGCATGAATAAAAAGAAAATATTTTCCATGGAATTCTGAAACTATCGTTTGCTTAATCGGTTTAAACTGGAAATAAATTTTTTTTTCGTTTTCGTGTTTTCGAGAAAGAATGAAATATATCTGAAAAAGATGACGGAATAAAAGAAAGAGACTGGTTATAAGAGTTAAAGAGAAATGAAGCAATGTTCAAGTGAATGTTTGTTTATTAATTTACGATCAGAATAGACGAATAGTTACAATAACAGACTGTGATAGATAGATAGATAGATAGATAGATAGATAGATAGATAGGTTTTTATAGTCAGGAAATCAATAAACAAAAGGAATGAAATTAAATTATTCTGGAGCGGAAAAGGATATTAAACGCCTATTTTGAAAATTGCACTGAAATGCATGAAATAGTATGTTAATGAGTCAATATTCAAAATTATATATATATATATATATATATATATATATATATATATATATATATATATATATATACAGAGAGAGAGAGAGAGAGAGATAGATAGATAGATAGATAGATAGATAGATAGATAGATAGATTGATAGATAGATAGATATGGAATAACAGTACTTTGAGATATTTGAAAGGAACTATACCCATTAAATATAATCTAAAATTACGGACAGAGAAAAAGGGAAAAAAAACACGACGAGAAGGAATGTAGGATTAACGAAAGGATTTTGCGATAGATACTTAGAAAGAGTAAGATTTATCTTCTCTTTGTCACAATGTTTTTCTATCAGTTCTCTCATATGGCCCTGCAGTCACGTAATCGTTTGAGAGATCATCTCGCAGACCCAATAATAAAGTCTAATTGCTTCGCTTCTCAGTGTGCTCCGTTTTCTGTCTTAGGAATCACTGGAAATAATCAGAATTCTAGTAAATATTTTTTTCTTGTTTTCAAAGGTGGAATGAAAGATTCAGACGAATCGTCTCTTACGTACAAAGGCGTTAACTTCGTCTTGTTATACAAATGGCTATAATATTAAAACATCCTCCAAATATTGTATTCACTAGAGTATACAAGGCTAAATTCCTACTTATCATTTTACTGTACCTGGCTGATCTTCACGCGCATTTCTGTCTCTACTAATTTATTTACAGATATATTTACATATATTTACTTGTAATTTTAGTATATAATTACTATACCCCTTCTAATGCTGCCAACTTTTGTTGTTCCATATTGAAAGGGCCGGTAGTAATAGGTCTTTTAACACACCCAACTAAATACTGCTTTTCACAGCTGACTAGTTTGCAGAATGCTTTCGGGACGTGGAGACAATTTTGGAAGCACGATATGCAATACAATTTTGTGTTGACAGAGATGAATATCAACAATGTCCTTCATCCTCGCTATGGTTCAGATTTTGCTCCTTGTGACATTTAGTAGCCGAAGCAGAACCTCAGAGGCAGTTGCTTTAATTAATTTCAGAAGACGAAGTAGGCTGTGACAATCGTCATGGACGCCTTCACTTTGGATGACTTCCATGAGGGCTTCACAGTGTGGCTAGAGCGCTACAACAACGGCATTGAGGTCAGAGGTTCCTACTCTGAAGGTGAGTAGAGATTTGTACATCTTTGAAATTAATAAATGTCTCAAAACTTCTAGAATACACCACGTATATCGCTATCACGCAATACTTACTCTCTGTCATCAAAAGGCCGACCGTCCCATTAATAAAGGCTTACGGCCAGCTCAAGTTGAAACATTGGTTCCTGTACGATCACCGAAGTAACGTCGAGCTTGGTAAATGCCTGGATGTATGATCGCTTGGCAATACTAAGTGCTGTAAGCTTGGATGTGCAGGCGGTGTAATGAATAATGGCTCGGAATGGTTAATCGGAGAGCCGAGATACACAATAAGGATTTCCTGCATAAAAATTTATCTAATGCATTAGTTATAAGCAGAAATAATGTCAAACACAATTTCCTAGATATTTAAATTGTTCTACTTGCTTAATCTTCGTGTCCCCAATTCTAAGTTCGTATAATGGGTTCTTCTATTCGCTGACAAACATTCGTTTTGTCTTCTTACAGTTGGTGTTTATTTCTTTTTTCTATATTAACTGCGAATGTCCAGGAAATGGTTTCCCGTTGCTTTCGCTACGATTTGAAATTCAGTTTTCCTTCTCTTATAATGATTACCACACAAGGTTGGAGAGCCCAGATATTTTTTTTATTTGACCTACAACTAGGAGGACAATAGATGCAGACATGACTTTCTCAAAAGCATGTTTACGAAAGTGAGCCCAACAGTCACACCTGTAATATGAACACGGCTTAACATAGCTATTTTCCACATACATCAGTAATTATAATTTGAAAAGCTATTATTGACAATTTTATTACTCATTTCTTATATATATATATATATATATATATATATATATATATAGTGTGTGTGTGTGTGTGTGTGTGTGTTTCTGTTTGTGGCGCTATCTTTCTCAATAATACTTAAATATTCACAGTTAATATAAGAAATTATATAGATGTATGTTTGTGTGCGTGTGAGTATTTGTGTTTATGTGTATATATACTAAAACCACAAACATGATAATCACCAATGAGACAATAAAAAATTGATTTTACTACTACAACATTGCCACACGGGTGAACATGTTACTTCTTCTATATCAATAGCACGAGGGAAATACATATCATGAAACACAATATGAAATTAGATAAAATTTTATCAAAAATGCAATGGTGTTATATGACATAAACCATGACACATGAACTTAAAATCACCTGCAATTGCTTCAGACTTGTTGTTTGCAAAGCAAGTAACCAACAATCGACTGATTACATCGATGAAATACTAATATATTTCATTTAAATTTTTAGAACTCCCACATGGTGATGCGAAATTTTATAAAATTCAACACACAAACGCGATATTGAAAAATTAAACTGATGCCATAACAAACAAAATACGTGTTTGTAAACGATTAGTGGGGTTAAACAAAAGGAAATTTCTGATTCTAATTCCAACTGGACCCCCACCCCAATATAAGAAATCCCCAAAGGATAAAAAAAGAAAATAATTAAAACGGAACTTACGCTGATTTTTGTAATGAAACATGCACACACACACAATATATATATATATATATATATATATATATATATATATATATATATATTCTTTGCCAACAACTTCACAAAACATCTTTTGAGCATCTTTTTTTCAGTACAACTGAATGAATTCTGTTAGTATAGGATAAACGGAAAATGCGTCTACATGACACTGATTTACGTTACTTTTATCTGTGTGTATGAAATTGCAACAGTCAGTGGCATGAAAGCCAGGAAGTAAGTTAGTTGCGAAAGTTGACGCATGTAAACAAACAATCACTAAGCATTATTTTGTAATACTCTATACTCGAATAAATAAGCGAAAGATACGAGTAATTAATTGTGAGAATTTCAGTTTCGTTTGTGTGACAATCGATCAAACACACTAGTCAAAGTTTCATTGAAAGACTAGTTAGCGAACAAGAATTGATCATATCTATAATAAAACAGTAGGATCCGGATGAATCTAAAATTTAGATTTATAATCTCAAGCTTATTGGCTAATATATATTTTCCCAAGAAAAATATTGTCGATCATATTCTGAAATGAGCCGGCAAAATCTTATTTTTAAGATATTTTTCATGGTCGGACAATTCAAAGAATACTGTGCGTTTCGTACGACGTCGCTGGTTAGTTAATATTTATGAATAGAAAAATTCAAATATCTAGAGACTGTCAAAATACAGAAAATGAGATTTATTGACAGTACTTAAATCTTAGCATTTTTCCACAATTCTGAAACGGCTCAACATATACAGGGCGTATAAAAAATGCTTTTACAAACTTTAAGGTGGCTTCCTCACACCAAAACAAGGACAAAAGTCCAGATAATCATATGTCCACAAATCATTCATTTTGAGCTATTAAGTTTAAAGTAAGTTTACGGTAGATGGCACTGTGTTACCATGTATACTAGGTTACATTTGTTGTTCGTGTACATTTCTGATTAGTCTTCAACGTGTAACGTATGTAATACCGAGTTAACTAAGAAGTGTTCCCTTTAACAATGCCAGGATATTCATATCGTGAGCAGATAGATATATTTTTTTCATACGGCTGCGCGAATGGTAATGTACGCAAGGCTTTACGGCTGTATCAGATTGCGTTTCCAAGCCGAAGGCAGCTGAGTCATCCAAACTTTGCTGCTGTTTATCGTCGCGTAGCTGAGACAGGATCCGAGGCCCCGCCAACTATGGATCGAGGAAGACCGAGACCGCTCGTACGCCTGATCACGAAGATCATATTCTACAGTCTCTCGGGTACGATATGGGTATCAGCACACATCAAGTGTCCCTAGAATGGACTTTAGCCGACGGTTTATAGCAGTAACTGCCGATCCGCTGTTTGTCTATACAGTCATTTTTACGGATCAGGTGACATTTGGAAGAGACGGAATAAAAAATTTACGCAACCAGCATTTGTGGGTGGATCGGAATCTCCATGGTACAATACAGGCTAGACACCAGCATCAATTTACGATTAATGTGTGGACTGGAATTGTAGGCTGGTAGGTCCATATGTTCTACCAGCACGCCTTACAAAAGGTGTGTACAAGGACAATTTCGAACACAGTTCCAGACATGCTAGAGGATGTACCCCTGCTAATACGAATGTAGTTCATGAATGATGGGGCTCCAACACGCTTTAGTCACATTGTTCGAAATGTACTGGCTGACATCTACCATACAAGATTAATCGGTAGGGAAGGGGTTGTTCCATGACCTGCAAGTTCTGCCGACCTCAATCCATTGGATTTTTATTTGTGGGGCCACCTAAAACAATTGATGGACATTAATAATGCAGATACGCTTCATCAACGTGTCATTCACATACATGTGTGGGAGTATCTGAAAGAGTCAGCCAGTCAATGATCCGACGGGTGTATGCGTGTGTAGAAGCAAAGAGAGGACAATTTGAACATTTGTTATCAGTTATTGTTGTACAACGATGGTCTTTTGGACATGTTTATACGGATATTTTACCTTGTTTTGATGTCAGAAACCTGCCACCAAATATTAATCATATCGTTCGAACAATGCACTGTAAAAATATCAGGTAAAAATACTGTTCATGGTTATGTTCCTTAGCGAGGCAATATGGCTTGGCTTTCGTAGATATGAAAGGATGTATGTATTTATTGAGCTCTATAGCTCTGTGTGTTTTTGCACGCATGTGTATGTATTTGTTATTTCATTTTTATCTGAATGTATATGCATGAACTGGTGTTTCTTCACGTCACCTTATCGATTAGAAAATACCTCTATATTACCTGCCTACTGGAATTTTTCCATTCACTAAATTATCACCGACTTTTCCTTTTTTTATTTCTATGTCTCTCTCTGTCTCTCTGTCTCTCTCTCTGTCTCTGTCTCTCTCTCACTTTCCTTTTTTCTTTCCGGTTTTCTCTCTCTCTCTCTCTCTCTCTCTCTATATATATATATATATATATATATATATATATATATATATATATATATATATATATATGTATTTCTTCCCACTCGCATACATATGTACACTCCTCTTATAATCAAGTCCAATTTATCACACAAAAGATGGTAATCCAAAAATTCGTATTCGGTTATCGGTCATGCAACAAATAACTTGTAAATTACAATGTTGATGATAAATACATAATCAATACTGAAAGCCGGCCTCAATATTACAACCGTCGACCAATATAGGTTCAGTGATTCCGAACGACGCTGGCATACTCTGTGCACGTCAAAAAAAAAATGTCCGCCGTGCAAAATGGCGTCAAACTGGGAATTTATAAAAAAATATCTTATTAGGAAAGTTTGACGCAAATATGAAAATCAATATTCCTTGAGGTCATTGGTGGC
Organism: Acanthosepion esculentum; assembly: GCA_964036315.1. Lineage (NCBI taxonomy): Eukaryota > Metazoa > Mollusca > Cephalopoda > Sepiida > Sepiidae > Acanthosepion > Acanthosepion esculentum. The sequence continues at coordinate 104,478,636 of OZ038476.1, read as the reverse complement.
GCAAGATGTTTTTAAAAAGAAAAGAAAAACAGCAAGGGCATTAACAGAGAATAATGACGAGTTTCAAATTGTATTTTTAAAAAAAAACGACAGCTTGATATATTTATCGTAGATATATATGTGTAAATAATTTTAAAAAAACATCTTACATGTAATGCTATCGTTTTGCATTCGATTGTAGATGTGTTGAAGAAAAGCAAGAAAAAGACAAGGTGAGAAAATATGGAATGAAAGCGGATGTGACATGTGTAAATAATGGAATGAGGCTGCTAGCGATCAATCCTGGAACGTTTGGTGTGAATTTCTTACAAACTGCTGAACCAATACAAAGCCCAAGAGCCTTTCAAGGTAGACACTTACTGAATTACGTTCTCCTATTGCCGTAAGAGAAGAAAGTAAGTGCAAACTATGAGGATATTGTAGATAACGGTTGGCCCTAAACCTGTTAAGATCATGGTGATATAAGATGTCTGTTCCACAAAAAAAATAGCGATTCCCGGAAAGAAGCTCTCCGAGTGCATCTTACTCCTCACAATTGAATTACGGGGGGAAGAAGTATGATTCGACTCTGTGTACGTGGCATGGCGGTCGTAGCTGCGAATATTTGAACTGGAGTAATCAAGGAATGTAGTTTGTCTGGGATAAGCTTGCACCGTTTTATCATGGAGAGAAAGGCGCTATAAAGAGGAAAACGATTCATCACCTATAAGGCTGCGTAGACACTTTTGCTTTCTGTCACTGCTGGAAAGTTAGCATTGAACTGCTCCAGCCCATGTCTGTATCAAGAAACATGAAAGATGCAAACATAATACAAATAGGTTATATATTAATTAAAGCTGTATCTATTAACAAGCAATTTTACTTTAAAGATGCAAATCTACTTAGTGCGTAATGGCTTCACAATTCCTCGTACTTGAAAAGTATAAAATCTGGAATCATATGCCTTATTAAACTGAAAATGGCATTGATGAGCATCAAATCATGTGCTAACATATAATGGTTATGTGCATTTTCGCAAAAATAGGAAACTCATTGATACTGATATCGTAAATCGCCGTGCTCTGCGAAAGACAACAGAATATTAGTGACTATTACGGCACACGTTTCAGAATATATAGAGGTTGTCCCTAAGGTTTGGGCACATAGGAAATGTCATTAACTCTATTTTTCTTACCCCCACAGATTAAACAGGGTTGTGCTGAAAGAAGAAAGAATTGACTATTTTTTTCTGGAGTAGAAGAATGTGTACTCAATGAAAATCACAGATGTATCGCACTTGATTAAATGCATTTAGCGTAAATATGCTAAAACAGACAGCAATATGGAGTCATTCCATCGAGTTTCTGTGAATCTTGCAAAGCACATCAGCATTTGCATCACAAATGATGGAAAATATATTGAAGATGCTATTTGTTAATATTCCAATGTTTTTTGAAAATGTAATTTCTTGAAAATAAACATTTGTTTTTGCCTATGTGTCCAGACTTTAGGGACACCTTGTATAATAAACAATGTTCTCGCTTCAGAAAATTACACAACATTTACAATAACAAAACCAAAATGACAGCCATTTTCTTATAAGGAATCATCCGGCATTCATTGATCGAGCAGCCGGTGTTACTGTCGGTTAAAATTTATAAAATCTTTCTCTTGAAAATCTTTTTTTGTTTTTTGGAAAATAGGTTTCTCAAGTCCAGTAACTGTCATTGCTCTTTCCCTTATTGATGTGGTTTCCTTGCTAACTTTTTCTTTGAAGTATTGTGGCATGTCAACATCTTAATTATGCCATTGTATTATATTCGAGTTACGTGTGCTATCCATTTAAGTTGTTGCTGTTTTTGAAAGTCCTCAAGTGGTATGGTTTCTGTTATTTGCTTCAGTTCTTTATTTGTGATTTATAACTGCTATGATGAAAACAGTATCTGTCAAATTTGGCAAGGACAACAATCATGTCTTCATATTTGAAACATAGACTAAAATTATATTCGGAATATTACTTTTGCATATAATATAAAATAATAAACTTATTCTCGTGGTACATTTTAATGGTGCAATTCTACTGCAGTTTTTGCATATGGCATTAAATAACATGTCCCAATACGATTTCTGCATATGGTATCGTTAATATTATCAGTTTCCTTATGATAAAACATTCGACATTCAATGACCGAAGAGCCAGTGCTACTACCGATTGAAGTTTATAAACTATTTTTTAGGAAAATATGTTTCACAATCCTGTAACTGTTATTGCTCTTTCCGGTATTGATGGCGGTTTCCTTCCTAATCTTCTGTTTGAAGTAGTATTGAATGTCAACATTTTGATTGTGTCATCATTTTATCTTCGTGCTATACATTTTAATTCTCGTAGCTTAATCTTAAATCATGCTTGGTTTGAAAGCAATTTCCCAGACCAAAAAGAACCTCATTAAGAGATTTAATCTCTAGGCCAGTAGACATTAATTCCACTATTTAAAAAGCGGGGATATTGAATCAATCCATGTACACAATTATATAACGTTTGCAGCAATAAGTAATAATTTGCGAATAAAAATTGATTGATTGCTTAAAAATTACTTCGTTCACTTTTCCGACACGAATATCTACCTACCTATCTTTATTTATATATATATATATATATATATGTGTGTGTGTGTGTGTGTGTGTGTGTGTGTGTGTGTGTGTGTGTGTGTGTGTGTGCATTTTCACCTTAAAATGGGACAGAATATCTGTTCCAACCTGATATAACGCTTAACAACATAACTTGAGGACTTTCAAAAACAGCAACCAAGAAATCTACCTCTTTGGGATTTAATGTATGCAGAAAATGTCCAAATAGCTTTAAGCGAATGAAACCTGTCTCAGCAAGACCATCCTTCTTCAAAACTTGCGGCTGGCGCTATATAATCACAAAGAATTGTACTAAATAATTGAAAGTACATCACCTGACGACTTTCATCAACAGCAACGATTAAAATGGATAGTAGAAAGAGAAAATGATGAAATAATAAAGATGTTGAAATTCAACACAAACTTCAAATAGAGGGTTAGGAAACACCGGAAAGAGCTATAATAGTTACTGGAACTGGGAAGCCTATTTTCATGAAAAAAAAGTGTTTTAAAAGTAAGATGCTATAGATTTTAACCGACATGAGCACTGACTGTTCACTCAATGAATGCCAAATGTTTCTTTATAAGGAAAATGCTAATATTAACATTACCACATGCAGAAATCGTATCAATACTATTGTAGTAAGGTAGATCCTGACACATGCGATTTTGCATTTAATCTAAGCTCATCTAAATATTATTAATGCAGCAGTAAATTCAAATGAAAGTTTGACTCAAACTTGTGGCCTTTTGAATTTTCTGCGTCGGGCTATGATGTAGTATGTAACTTACCTCAGTGGATATCAAAAATAGACATTCATTTTCATATCAGACCATCAGAGGACTCAGATTCATCAGCGGATTGAACTTAAAGATACCCTCCTACAATTACAGATCTGTACTTCAATATATCGGTGACTACCCACGACATGTAAATAGGTGGTCGATCCAGCTGTGATTTGAGGTGGGTGAGTTTGTTTTTTGTTGTTGTTTTTTTTACAGTAAGTTTCGCCCTTTACGGGGCCCGAAGTAGAGGCTTACGTTAAGGAGTAGTTTATATGCATAGGAGAGTGAGTTAGCGGTTAACAGATTAATGTTGTAGTGATTGCGGAAACATCCTCTTGGGAGACTATTCCATAGAGCATTGATTCGCTGTTTGAGTTGGACTTACTTCTCACCGATGGAATACGGAGGGAATGTTGGTGGTTTCTACTATGTAAGTGGCATGGCGGATCCTAGCCGTGATGGTTAGACCTGGCAAAACCCGGGATTGTAGTTTGTCCGAGCACTTTCCCTAGTGTTACGCGTGAGAGATTTAGTCCCGTGTCGTGATTAGCCTGCACGGACGATAACATTTCACAGGTAAACCTTGCAGAGAATTACTGCCGTAGTAGTTTCGACTCTCACCGAATGACCTACCGCTTTTGACATTGGTAAACGTCTAAAAGATTGAGAAACCGCTGAAAACTAATTCACGAAAAACCAAGTCACGTGCATTAACGGCCATCTTTTCTTCAGTCAATATCTTTCGTGCGAATGAAACAAGCCGACAGTATTTGCTCTGCTCTTCTTTTGAAGCCGCATATCTACGCACTTGACAGACTCGCTTTTTGTGAAAGAACGCGGGAAAGATTTTGAAGTTAGATAAAAAAAAAAGTTACAAGAAAAAATACAATTAATCAAAAAAGACATTTGCTCGGCTTTACCGAGAAGTGTAAAAGGGTGACCAGATTGTAAGTGCTTATAAAATTTTAATAAATAAAGCCGTTTCGACAATGCACTAAATAAATAATCCTTCTGTTACTCAATTTTTAAATGTATCTATATATATAAAACAGAGGATGTTTGTCTGCCTGCCTGTCAGTGTGATACGTTTTAACTCGAAATTCATCCAACCGATTCTGAACAAATTTGGCATATACATTGTACAATGTAACAGATAGGTTATTAGCGTAAAAAATCGATATTTCTTTTAAAACTCAGTAATCGATAAATCCGCAAAATCGATAAATTCAACTTTTTTCCTTTGGTTTCGTTCAAACTCAATATGTAGATTACTTAAATCATGACGAGCTCAACAACCCCTTTTTTATTGCGTTTAGCGAAAAACTGTGAAAAACGAAAAGTCGATTTCAACACAAATCGATTTCAATACAAATTTTAAACGAAAAATCCCACAGTTTTCATGCAATCTAATACAAACTTCACTCAGTTTTAGCCAACAATAAGTTGATTGTTTAACAGTCATTTAACTTGATAACTGAGTCCAACTATATAGTGAAAACCCTAAATTGCAAATAGCGAAAAAATGATGATTTTTACTGGTTTCTTTTTTATTTTTCGTTAAACTATCAACCAGATTTAATCAAACTTAACAATTGCTTTATAAATATATCCTCTTTTATATCCCTGGTAACACACTGACAAATAGAATTTCAAAAACTTCAAAATAATTGTGGTCTGAAGTGGGTCTTCATGTTGCCTGTTTTACGCCTCCATGTTCTCGGCGAACTTCGATTGAATAAAAACAGATTAGTTCTGTTATATGAGTAACTGCATTAATTCAAAATGTTTTTTAATGAAAGTACTTTAAAAGTAATTGAAGAAGATGGACTCTATTACATCTAAACATGATGCTGTTTTTGCTCCATTCTAATTGAACGCTTTTTCTGATCGACCAGCTGGGTATGGCTGCTAGTTAAATATATACTCATTGATATTATAAAGATATAAATTATTTCCAGATCTTACAAGACTACAGAAACAGATAGATTTCCAAACGCAGGGCATGTTTATAGATGCCGCCTGTTTCATAAACCAACATTAATCATTCTTTCCAAACTTTAAGCCTCGTGATCATATTAATACAAAAGTTAAGTACAGCGTTTCATTCCGGTCAACGTTGCTTATAAGAAAATTTTAATCCAAGAATTAGTTTTTTTAATAACAAAAACAGTAACCTTTTCGCATATTGCTCACATGCTTTGTGTCAGGAAGACTCGAAAAGGGTGACCCAAAAATGTATGCCATGACTCTCATGACGAAGTCAGTCTCCTGACATGAATCCTACTGAACATGTGCACGCCATTATTTGAATTATTTAGATTAAAACTAATATAATCTTTTTTTGTTGTTGTTATTATCACGCCGTTTCGATCGCTATCCCCCTTAGCAATCTTCAGGTGTCTGTCGATCCGAGTAACTTTCAAGCTGTTTTCAGCTGACCCCAGCAGAAGGCAGGCAAGAAGAAAATGAGGTTTAAGATCACGAATTCTATGTTCGGAATTGTCCCAGGTTTCAATATCCTAGTGAAACAAAACATTACTTTTTTAATGTGAAGCCATAGTTAGTGTGAATCCAATCTCTGGTCCGAGCAGTACAAACTTAAATTCAGTGTAAACAGGGCGAGTAATAATTTAACAGTACTAAAAAAGAAAAAAAGCGAGATATGCCATAATGAGGAAAGAAGGGTTAGCAAAGTTAACACTCACAGGACACAGAGAATACAAATGGATGTTAGAATAGGGAATGGAAGACATAGTAAAAAAACAATCTTTGCTAAGAGCTATAAAGGATAGGGAGATTTGGAGGGTCATGTTGCCCTCGTTCTGAATTATAAGACATTATTTACATTCTTTTTTATTATTATCACAACATTACGGTCACTGTATACTTCGGCCAAGTACCATAAGATAATAACCTAATGACTTGGTTCGAGAATTTTGTGATATGAAAGTGCCAAGTAGTACAGACTTGAACTCAGTGGAAACAGGACTAGCCATCACTGAGCAGTACTAAAAAACACAAGATGAGATATCTCTAGACATAGACAACAGAATGAGAACAAGCTACTTCGTAGATTACATAAAATCTATTCCTAAAGATTACCCAGATCGACAGACCTCTGAAGAAGACCACAGAGAACAATGATTGAAATGTTATGATAATAACAACGAAGATGACATTGTTCCGAATCTAAATTAACTAAATAACAATACCTCTTTATCCTAGAAATTAAACCCTGTTATATACTGTACCTATGAACACTAATGGGTATGTCTCAATCCTCATAAATACGTTGGACACTATTGTAAGTGGGGGTAATATGCTTTCTAAGTAGTCCATCACGAGCAGTGGTTTACCTACTTCTCGCCGCTGGCGAGTATTTTATTTTGTTGATGTTATAAGGATTACCATTTCATTTCCAACCTCCGTTTGGGCTATTCCTCATTCAGTAACCTATTCTAGTTTACAACATTTTGGCGACACGGATTTGGCCGAACTCGAGTAATCGTTTACGAGTACAACGTTTGGCGAACAAAGATTTCGACAGAACAGAACTCACGTAAACATTCACGAATACGATATTCTACGAACGAAGATATCGGCAAAACTCACGTAAAAATTCACCAAAACCACATTGATGAAGGAAGATCAAGAATTTACCAAAGCTACAAAGCATTTTTGGCTACAAGAATTTTATAAGGTTTACATGGATATTAACCAAATTGTTCAAAACATAACATTCAGAAAAACACGGGATATTATTCCAACTATGAAAAACAGTAATGGTTTAAGAATGGACATAATAAAAACCTTTCTATATCCTTGTTATATATCGTACCTATCATCACTAAAGGTTATGTCCCAATCCTCATAAATACGTTGGACACTATTGTATGTAGGGAGTAATATGCTGTCTAAGTAGTGCAACACTAGCTGTGGTTTACCTACTTTACGCCGCTGGCGAGTATTGTATTTTGTTGATGTTACAAAGATTACCATTTCATTTCTAACCACTGTTTTGGTTATTCCTCATTCTGTAACCTTTTCTGGGTTACAACAAACCCAAAAAAATCTATCAGCAATTTTTATGTGTGCACAAACGACTTCTGCAAAATCTGTGCTTCATGATTTCAATGTAGACAGGTTGAATATAACACAAGTGTAGATGGCATTCTTTAAAATCTGTTAAGAGCAAATCTACGAAAAATATCATTAACATAATTAAAATTCACATAATAAAATATTTCCTGTGAAGCGCCTCTTGTTTGATAATAACTATTTACTTTCGTCCAAACACTGTAAATATTTTACTAGACTTAACTTTCTTTAGCGCAAAACCACAATACCAAGTGCAGTCACTAAAAGTGGTAGGTGAGGCTACCGCGTTATCGATCTATGACAAGCTTTCACATTTCGATTTCTATCGGTACATTTGCATTAGCTTTACATCTGGCTTAAGTATTTGACGTTAAATAACATCTAAAAGCATTTATTCAAATTGCTAAAACCTCACTGGGTGATTTGTATTTGAAGACTTGTTCTAGACTAAGTTAACATTAACACAGCCTGTATTATACTTGAAAGCAATCTTCTGTCGTCGCTTGATGTTAACCTCAGCGTCCACGTTTATATATATATATATATATATATATATATATATATATATATATATATATATATATATATATATAGATAGATAGATAGATAGAATGATAGCTATATAGATACATAGAGAATTAAATTATTTAGATAATTGTTGAAATGTTGTGATATTCAGATAATGAATTATTTTAATATATTTTTTATTTATACGCTGTTTTATAGATACAAATATTTAAGTAAATGCTCTATTTATGATAAACAATATTAACAACATTTACCGGCCTGAATATCCGAGAAATGTCATAAAATAGGTGTCCTCTGACAGGAATCGAAGCTGTATCCTACACGGAACCGTCATATAGCCTGACGTGCTTTACCGATTTAGCCACAGAGGAGCGTTTCGGTTAGCAAGGTCGATTTTACGGTTTTTAAACTACAATTCTCTATGATTTTCTCTCGTATATTCATATCTGCTCGATGCGTATCCAAATGTAAACAAATGACGTCACACATTATGAAATGGACAAAGTCCGACAATTATTTTAAGACATTTTTTTGTTTATACGTTCTTTTTTATAGATACAAATATTTAAGTAAATGCTCTGCTTATGATAAACAGTATTAACAACATTTACCGGCCTGAATATCCGAGAAATGTCATAAAATATGTCATCCGACAGGAATCGTACACGGAACCATCCTATAGCCTGATGTGCTATACAATTTAGCTACAGAGGAAGCGTCTGGTTAGCAAGGTCAAATTACTGTTTTTAAAGTACAAATTTCCCATGATTTCTCTTCAACAATCATATCTGCTCGAAACGTATCTCAACGTAAACAAATACAGAATATATTATGAAATAAATACATATTTTCTATGAAATTTATTAGACATCCAAGCCAGTAAATGTTGTTAATACTGTTTATTATAAACAGAGTGCGTAAATATTGTTATCTATAAAAATAACGTAAAAACAGAAAAATATATATATAAAACAGTACTGAAATGTTACGTGAGATCAGTCCTTCTGTATGGCAGTGAATGCACGACAATCTCCTCACAGATGAAAAAGAGACTTGAAGCAGCATAAATGTGTTTCCATAGAATGATGCCGGGGATAGTATGGATAGAGTACGTGAGCAATGGCGAAGCTTTAGAGAAAATAGAAACAAAAAGGGTACTCACACTTCAGAAAGAGACAGTTTAAATTTCTACATCACATAATCATGAAAGAGAGCTTATTAACCCATAAATATAGCATACCTTAGAACTATATTTTATTATATACATATATATATATATATATATATATATATATATATATATATATATATGGAGTGTGTGTGTGCGCTCGCATGTGTGTTTATGTACAAATATAGATATAAATAAAACATCTGTAAAAGTCTATATTAATAAAATGTAAACAGTCCATTAGAAACCCAAAGACATCAGCAAAAAATTTCTTTTTTTTCTTTCTCTCCCTCTCTCTCTCTCCCTATATATATATATATATATATATAGAGAGAGAGAGAGAGAGAGAGAGAGACAGTAACGATCATAAAGATCAGAACGATGTTAAGAAAACGTCTAAATGTGAAATAACTTTATTTTAAAGCTTCAAAAAACATTTTATCAAGGAAAAATAAGGAAATTATATAATTCGAAAATATAAAGCTCAATAAACTTATTTCGATAAAGTTATAAGAATAATTATATAACATTCGAAAAAAATAGATATATTAATTTTTTCATATAGACAAAAATAATTTACTCACTACAAAGATGCAACTTCATTTCGGTGCATTTATTTGCCCCTCGACTGGTGAGTCCCAAATTCTCAAATTTTAAACTCTAAATGCACCGAAACGAAGTTGCATCTTTGAAGTGAGTATATTGTTTTTGTCTATATGAAAAAAATCATAATAAATAATTATTGCTCTACTATTGGTATATATATACATTTCAGGAAACAAAAAACTTGTCTTTCCTAGTTTTATGAAATTGCTATAACACTGTTTACTATGGGTGGCCGTAAAGGGTGTTGTGTATCGCAGAAAAACCGACTATATTGGCGATTCTTAAACGAAAAATTGAAAATGCATGTACAGCAATCCCATTGGACACTTTGTCTAACGTTGGCCAAGCAGCTGTTCGCCGTACTAATAAATGTCTAGTAACTAAAGGCCACTATTTTAAGCATTTCTTTTGATTGTATGGTCCAAAAATAACTTGTATCAATCACCTGTCTGAACAAACTTAGCTCTACTATATTTATACAAGTTTTTTCCTTACCTGAAGTGTGTATACATTTTTGGGGACGGACTCTGTATATGGTAAAATCTGTTTCGGATTAACAGAAAGGGATTTTATATAACGGTTTCATTGCTATGAAATGTCGGTAGAAGTATATGAAAATAAAAAGATTACGGCTTTTCTAAATATGTTTGAGATGTCAAAGAAAACAATTAAGAAAAATAAACATCTCGCCCCTTTGACTGAATGGAAAATTTTCAAACCGAAATCGAGAGAGAGAAAGTAAAGAAACGAGATAAATATATATTTTGCCATGTTCAAAAGCCAGAAAATATTATTTATCTAGAAGACGGAAATAATGCCGGCGCGTAAACATGCAAATAAATATGTATTTATGCGCTTCGAGCTTGGTTCAGAAAGATGAATCACGTTGAACCATATTGATATGGGTTATAAAGAAAAAAAATGAATATGGATAGGTAGATGTCGCCCTTTTGCCCTTTTACATTGATACATAGTGAGATGTAACGATAGCACCTGTACACAACGATGTGCGTGTATTTTGTGTTCAATGACTTTTACTTTTTATCCCTTGTTCGACAATTTCACTGGGTCTAAAATTTTAATTACTGGGTATACCCACAAAATATTGACATCTTTTAAAATGGGAATATCTGAGTAACTACATGTCCTAAGCAAACTAAATTAAATATCCTTTACCTTGAATAAAAAAAAAAGATTTATTTGCCAAAATTCGAATAAAATATTCAAAGTGATGTAGATTTTATAACCGATTTCAGAAAGCTCCAAAAATGTTCAATATGCGCACCACCTGAGTCACGACACACGTCAAGTCGGTAGTCCAGATCCTACCAAACACGTTGTAGCATGTCTTTCGTAACATTCTTTAACGCCTCGGTGACTTTTACTCAAATTCGTCTAGGCTCGTAGGAACAGGTGGGATATAGACCTATCTTTTCACATAGCCCCATATAAAAAATCACAAGGTATCAAGTCAAGGGAATGTGGTGGCCTTTTCATCAGAACATTATCATTATCACTTGCATGCCCGATCTTACTGGTTGATTCGTATTGAGATATGTCCATACAGTCAACTTAGTTTTTACACATTTTGCTAAAATTTGAGGTCATTTGAACTGGCTATGCTATTAAACTACAAAATGCTGTCATTATTTAGGACACCTACATATAAACTGTTAGAATATACAGTCATTAAAAAAAGTTTTAGCCGAACTTATAATTTTGCTTTCTTAAAATTAAAAACAACTCATTAACACAAACATTATGAGAAACTGATTCAATTTTAATCAATAATGACATAAGAATGTTTTCTGTTCATTTCCAGCTAAATAATAGCAGTTAGTATCTCGTAGGACTTACTTTGCTTTTGATTACTGTTTGAATGTTATGGGGTATACCGAAAATCCAGTTGTTACAGTAGTCAACCAAAATTTATTTCGTCCAGATTTTAATAGCTTCTCTCATGGCTTCGATACTGGAAATTTTTTTCTACAACTTCAGGTAAACGTGATGAGGGTGGCGATTTCAACATCACATTATCATTAGCACTGGCACGCTAGATCCATCTTCCTGGTAGATTTTCCTTGAGATAGGTCCACACTAAAGCGCTGAAGAATGTTACGCAACACATGCAACAGTGTGTTTGGCAGGAGCTGAACTACCGACCTGACGTGTCGTGTCACAGTTGGGTGGCCCATATACAACATTTGTAAAGCTTTTTGAAATCGGTTATAAAATGTGCATCCCTTTGAATATCTGGTTCAAATTTGGTTAAATAAATATTTATTTACATCTTAAATTAGGTCAATTTTGCTGGGGGGGGGGGGCACCCTGTATATTGAGCGATTTTATTAGCTCGTGGAAGATATCTTGATTAGTGTGGATTGACGATTCACTTAATATAACTGGAACTTACGCATACGCACCAAAATGCACACACAATGACAGAATGCATGGGACAATCCACAAATGAAAATTTAAAATCGAAGAAAACGTATATCAAACAAGTACAAAAAAATTTAATATCTGGGAAGTGGTAGAAAGATAAAGGGCGACAGTGAAATCCGAAGGCGCATTTGGATAGCCAAGGATACATCCCAAAAGGTAAGTAGTGTATTCACTCTTTATGCGCCTTACCTGCTCAAGACGTAAATAATTGATGGCTCTCCACAATTTCCTTTACCTTACAGCTCTAAATAAATTCTGCTTTTCGTTATTTCTAAAACCTGTCCTGCCATCCATTTTCTCGCGCTTGTCATGTATGATATGCGTTGTTTTCCTCAGATCCTCTTTCCATCAATCTGCCGGGTGATTCTTTAGAGTCCATGAAAAGAGTACTGAAATGTTACGTGATACCAGAGCTTCTATATGGCAGTGAATGCTGGACATTGAAGAGACTTGAAGCAACAGAAATGTTGTCCTACAGAAGGATGGTGGAAATACCATGGGTCAAATAGGTGAGCAACAGCGAAGCTTTAGAGAAAATAGAACCAAAATCAGACTGCCGCATCTAGATGATGCCTTCAATGCCTGTATTTATATATATATATATATATATATATATATATATATATATATATATATATATATATATATTATGTAATATATATATATTATATATAATATATTTATATATATAATAAATATATTATATATAGTATATATAATATATAATATATATATTATATATATATTATATTTAATTTATATTTATATATATATAATTTATATTTATATAAACATAATTTATATTTATATATATATACATAATTTATATTTATATATATATATAATTTATATTTATATATATATATAATTTATATTTATATATATATATTATATATATAATTTATATATATATGTATTATATATATAATTTATATATATATATAATTTATATATATATATATATATATATAATTTATATATATATATATATATATATATATATATATAATTTATATATATATAATTTATATATATATATTTATATAATTTATATATATATATATATATATATATATATATATATATATATATATATATACGCTCTATCCATTATATTTATATTTATATACGCTCTGTCTTTAGTAATCCGTCCGGTTAATCGTTAGAAACTAAGAAATACTGAGATCAGACCTTCTGTATGGCAGTGAATGCTTGACACTCTCCTCGCAGATGAAGAATAGACTTGAAGCAACAGAAATGTGTTTCTGCAGTGGATGTCGAATATATTATGGATCGAGTACGTGAGCAACGAAAATGGAAACAAAATGGGTACTTATACTTAACATCAG
>OZ038476.1:104342549-104462549 GCA_964036315.1 Acanthosepion esculentum | reverse complement strand
TAAACTTTTCTTGCTTTGTCATACAATTTCGCCAATATAGATATTGATATATAAATATACATTTTTATCTCATATATATATATATATATATATATAATTTAGGCAGCAATCTCTCATTTATACATGTTTCATTAAAGACCACAGACAAGGTACTACGTAAGGTTTATATTCATTTTTTATTGTGTTCGAACAAGAGTTTTCTTTTCTGCGCACAGAGTGTGTAGAAACTGCCCAAATGTTATGTAATTCCGAGTGCTCTCAGCTATAATTTTAGCCATTATCACGGATGATTTTATTTTTACTTTTTAACTGGATGTTGTGTGTATTTAACTGGAGTTATAGGGATGTTTTATTTTCCGAACACAGTCCGCACATTGTGGCCGTCTTCGGAGTTAATATTATTGACTGATGTTTTTTTTTCTTTTTTTATTATTAAGGCTTCCATTATTTTTAATCTTTTTTTTTTACATGTGGCTGAGGTTATTGTGCTTGCTGTTTTTACTAGTATGTTTCGTATGGAGTCTGGTAAGTTTGTGTGTATGTTTAAATGGGTTCTGATGGAACTGTAGTCGGATAGGTATAACGAAATTGGTCTGGAGATGCATGTAGTAGTGTAACTGATGTAATTATTCGTTTTGATCAGGAATCCATTTCCTTAAGTGCCATTTGAACTCGTAAGTAATGTTCGTTCTTTGTACTTTTGATTTTGCAGGTATGTTGTTATTTTTAAAGATAAAGTTAGCTGTTTTAAATTTTTTGTCGTAGATAATTTATTTTAACTTTTGTTCGGGTCAACTGGCGTAGTGTATTTCTTTATGATATTTCTAAGTGAAGATTCATCTAGTTTATAGTTGATGTGCATTTTGCTTTTGGAGAAAATGTTTATGTTATTTTCGCCTGTGTGTTCAGTATCGTTATTATTTACTTTGGAAAATATATTGTCATTTTGGTCGTAGAAGGGAACTTTGTTTGTGCATGCATGTAATAATTTTTTAGGATATTCGTTCGATGGATGGAGGTGGGATGGGATTATTTGTGTATACGGAGTTAAGGATAATGTCAATGGCTTGATCGACCAGGACGTTTGTGAATAAATTTTCAACGTCGAGTGACGCTAAGATATACTGAGTTGGTTTTGTAATTTTTAGAATTTGTAGGAATTCGTGGGTGGATGTGATGCTGTAAATTGGTGGATACGTATGGGATAATGATGTCATTAAGGAATTTGGATAGCTCGTAGATAGAGATTGGTATCTGGAAAATGATCGATTGTGGCGGTTATCCGGGTCTGTATATTTTTATATTTCAATTTAAGTATCCACGTTGGTAGTCTCTGATGATTTGGTGGGGATTTTCAGGGAACCAACATCGGCGTTAATAGATGTTATTAGTTTATTGACGGATCTTTTAGGGTCTCCGTGGGGTTTCTGTTTAGTTTGGTGAATTTTGTCCGATCATTGACTATATTTTCTAATTCTTTAAGGTAATCGGCTATATCCAGTATATTAGTTTTGTCGGCACGACTGATGACAATGTTAGGATTGTTTTCTTAGTTTTTTGCAGCGATTTTTACTTCAGTTGTTATGATATTATTATAGTTGTTGCGAGTGGTGCGGTTTCTGTGACGTTCTGTCGAGGAGGACTCTCAGGTCTGCTTAAACTGCTACGCTCCCACGCGCCTCGTGGGGGACATAGCAAAAAGAAAATGCCAACACTCAATAATATTAACTACGAACACGGCCACAAAAATCCCTATAACACTAGATACATACACACGACCCATACATCCAGTTAAAAAGATAAAATTATCCTTGATAATGGCTAAAAGCATAACCGAAGAGAGTATAGAGCACTTTTACTCGGTATTTTTGCCATTTTCAAACGAGAGGATATAGTAACTTTTGATTCTTTTTCCTATAGTGTGTTCTGTGAGAGTAGTAATAATATATATATATATATATACATATATATATATAGCTGCCTGACGATTGCACTAAGTGTTGACTTCTATGTTCACTTTTATATTTACACACGCTCTATCTCTGATATTGAGCAATTTATCCCATAAATATAGCACACTTTAAGACTATATTTCTTCATATATATATATATATATATATATATATATATATATATATATATATATATGTATATATATTCGGTATATTTTATTTTAAATATGATAGATTGATAACTGGTATATATAGTAATATTTATTCAGCAAAAACGAAGATCGTGTGTGAGAGGATTACGTCAATGGATTAGTCGAGCGAAATATTGGTTGATGAAAACTGCGTTTAGAATTGCTATAATTAAAAAAGACAGTGGAAGCAATCGTAGTTGAATGAACCCTGACAGACATGAAGTCATTTCCAGAGAGTAATGGAAATTTATATTACAATCAAAAATACGTTCTGGTCATCTTTTCGGCCTGCCTCCCCTTTTCCACTTCAACCATTTTCTTCATATTCATGCTTACCAGAAATGATGCAGCGTACTAGATTTCAATTAGAAAACATTGCAAACTTCATAAGCATAGACACAGTCTCATAAAGTAAAAATGGCCACCAAAAAAATAGCAGCCAAAAAGAATGGCCGCCAGAAAGAATGGGTTGGAATTTTTAAGCTCTACCAGTTTCATCGTTTCAAGTCTTTTTTCGGACAGTTTACTATTTCAGACTTTAGTCGTTCCTATCTGCCAATTATACCCTCGTTAGTTAATGGATTAATACTTGACAAATATAATAAACACTTTCTTTCAATTAATCCCAGCATTCAATAAAAAATAAAGGTAGATAAAACTAAAACGAGGCAATTTAATTCATAGAAAAGCAAGATAAATTTGTATACTATTTTTCACCCAATCCAAATCTCAAGATCCCTCAAAACGTACCAACCCTATTACTACACCATCGTTATGCCCAAGTCATTATGTTCCAAAGAGGCCCATTCTTTAGTTTCTCCACTTCAGACCTTTACAGCTAAGACTGAAAATGACTAAATGTGGTCGTTGTTGGAGCATAAAGGGAGGAGAGACGAAGTGCATATCACGGGAGACTCTTTTACGAAGTAACAGTCCTAGGAAATAAATTTTCTTCCTACCAATGGAATACGAATTCAATGAGGATGATTTGGCCCTGGCATGGCAGGCCGTAGCTGTGAACGTCTGAACTGGTGGTACTAAGGACTGTAACTGGTCTGAATATTTGCCTTGAAAATTGCAATAGGATTTTTGGAGGCTTCCGATGTTTTGTCTATGGGAGAAGGGTTGCAAGTTGGTAAATTATTCAACACCCACAAGGCCACGTAAAAGGTTTGAAATCTTTCGGGTATGAATAGTGAGAACTAGGTAGTTCCAGTCCAGATATGGCAGCAAAATATCTATTTTGGGGTTTGATCTGGCTCTTGTAAGCAGGACTCGGGTATGTTCTGTGGCTTTACAAGAAACGGACCGATTTTCTAGCATCTCTAGCAATGGCGTAAATATACGAGATCCACTTAAGATTTATGAGTGAGCTTTAGTCGCAAGAGACGTGCGTGGCAAGGATCTTCCTTGGGAGTACAAACTTTGATCAGAACTGGAGAAAATTTAGTGTCTGTTTGGTTATGATGAATTATTACTGGCCTTGTTTCAGAGCAAAAGAATGATACATTCAATCCGTGCACAAGCTATGATAAATATTTACTCAACATTATGTGTACACAAAGTAATATTTGCATTTACTATAGTCTAAAGGAAACGGATGTGTGCAGAAGGCAATGTCTTATATATATATATATATATATATATATATATATATATATATATATATATATATATATATATATATATACAAGAAATTACGTCACAAGGAGTTACTGGGCGTGGAAGAATTAGAAAACAGAAACATTAAGGAGTTAGCACAATAGAAAGTGTAATCAGGAAAAAGTAGATAACGATAAGCATTGCATTAACATTTTTGAAGATCACAGTTGGCTGGAAGAGAATTCCAAAAGCGAGAAATGCGATAGAAGAAACTGTTAGCATAGAACTTACGGTTACATCTAGCCATTTCAACTGTAAATTGACGTGACTTTGTTGCAAATCTAGTACTGTACTTAAATGTATAAACTCTAGGTACCATAGTGAAAAGCTCATCCAAACAATTACCATGAGAGTATTTATTGAAATAGCACAGGTAAGCAACGCCTTTCGGGTAGTGACTGGAGCTAAGATTCTTTTTGGGATTTTATCAAGAATCTCTAAATATATAGCAGGAGCACAGTACCAGATGTAGCAGTAATATTCTAAGCATGGACGAATGGTAGACTTATAGATACGTAAGATAGATTCTAAGAGAGGAAAACTGTCTAGCACGACACAGTGAACCAACTTTCTTAGCTGTTGACCTAGCAATGAATTCAATGTAGTATTTCCTCTTCATTTCAGCCGAGAATCTCAAACCGAGTGGGCCAACGAGTCACTCTCTATGAGGTCAGCAAACAAATCAGAGTACCCACTAAAAATAACGTTTAACAAATTATATCCTAAAGGTCCAGGCAATACAAGGCTCAAGAACTACTCGTTGTAAATGTTTACTGAATAAAAGAGGCAGATACTCAGATTCGACATTCTAACCACCTGAAGTAGGCCGGAGAGTACAACGGCCGAAACGTTATGATAAATATGGCAACAAAGATGTGGACAATAGTCCGAATGATGTAAATAGTGATGATAGTATTATAGTACTGAAATATTCAACTTAATGAGTTTACTCAATGAGAATCAGTAATCCTAACATCAGTAATCCTATCTTAACAACATAAAATTACAGTGATGACATTAGACACAGAAAGAAAACTACGGGAAACTTTAACGTAAAGGAAAGCATGAAGAAAGGACTAACGATCAGTTCTAAGAATTCATAATGCATTTTTGTCAGCAAAAGGAAGAGCCATGTCAACTACAAATTGAAACAGAATAATTACGCAAGTACAAAAAAAAATAAATATCTAGATGTTTAAGACATCTAGATATTTATTTTTTTTTGTACAGAAGGCAGAAAATGCGACACTGAATCCAGAAGACGGCATTAGATAAGTGAAATATGTCTTCTAAAAGTTAAGCAAATTATTAAGAAAAAGAAAATTTTCGTTAGAAACAAGGAAAAGAGTACTGACCTGTCATGTGATATCGGTTTTCCTATATGCCCGTGGATGGTAGACAATCTAATCACTGATGAAGAAGTGACTAGAGGCAGCAGAATCAGAAGGATGCTGAGAATATCATGGGTTGAATATGTGAGCAATGACGGTATTTTAAGGAAAATACAAAAAAAGGACAGTTATACTTAGAATCAAAAAGAGATAACTGAAATCCTAGGGCCCATAATAAGTAAAGAGGGCTTAGAAAATTTAACACTTGCAGGACATTTTGAAGTCATGAGGGGCAGAAGAAAGCAGAGTATAACCAACTTAACGAGATTCTGTAAATGGTTGGCAGAACTGGGATTAGGAGAGATAGCAAAAGGCAAACCAGACTAAGATACAGAGGAGAGGAAATTGTGGAGCATAATCGCCAACGTAATCTAGAAAAAAATAAAAAACAAGATAAGATCAGTAGGAAGGCATGTTCTTCTGTATTCTTCTATATTCACCAGATTTAGCACCAACAGATTTTCATTTGTTTCGAGCACAAGAACATTTCATAAGAGACAAAACATTCAAAAACAAATAAGTTAAAGACAGTGTTTTAAAAATTCTGAAAACAATGAAATTAAAAATTTGCTCTTCCGTCGGGCTACATCGTTTAAATGAACTTGATTATCTTTTTGTTAAGTATATTCAAGTACATTTAACTTAAGGCTATTTTATAACATTTCTAGTAAAATCTGTCTATATTTCTGAGATTAGGTATTATGTACACTATTTACATTACTCTGACTATTGTCCTCATCTTTGTCGCCATATTTATTACAACGTTTCGGCCGTCGTACGCTCCGGCCTTCTTCAGGTGGTTGGAATGTCGAACTGAACCCTTTATTTCGCTCACTGGGGTAGACTGTTCTAGTTCCTCAAGGACACATGGCACAGTAGATAAAGGCATTGGTTAGATACAGTGACAGAACCCAAAGTGTGTGAGTTCAATACTCGATTAAGGCAGTGGAGAACTTGGAGAGTGGAATTAACAAGAGATAACTGATAACTGATATCCATTAAACATGGCACGTGGAACTAGAACTGTCTACTCCAGTGAGCGAAATAAAAGGTTCAGTTCGACATTCCAACGACCTGAGGAAGGCCGGAGCGTACAACGACAGAAACGTTGTAATAAATATGGTGACACAGATGAGGACAATAGTCCGAATAATGTAAATAGTGTTCTAGTAAAATGTCACTACTTTCTGATCACCCTAACATTTATTAAGGAAATATAACAAACGTCTATAATAGTAATGGTAATATTCGCCGTTTCCTCATAAGGAAACATTCGGTATTCATTGACCGATCAGCCAGTGCTACTTTTGGTTGAAATTTATAAAATCTTGTATAATTGTTTAAATCGTGTTTTAATTTTTGAAGAAAATAAGTTTCTCAAGCCCACTCTATGTTATCGCTTATTCCACTATTAATGGAGACTTTCTTCCTAGGCATTCATTTTAAGTGTTGTTCAACGTCAACAAACTAATAAATAATTACACATCGGTAATTATTATATAATAGATGCAACACTACTTGGAGATTAGTTCATTAATAAATATCTATTGAAAAGCGAACCCCAACTTTATGTCCAGTATGATCAAACCCTATAATAATTATCAATGTAGATTTATTTATATACTTCCTGTCCTATCTGGAGTTGGAATGGAAATAAATCATTTTAAGTTAATAATTTTATGAGTGATTACTTCGCTTGGATGTTTTAATAACCTATAAAAATAAAATATTTATCTGCATTTAGAAAAAAATTAGTTCCCAAAGAAAATGGACCGTTTAATTAATCAGTTCCTCTACTCCTATGTTTCAAAGATTGGAGTGTTCAAGGCTTTCTTATGAGGCATTCAGGTATCTTTATTAAGTGATCGTCTTACTTCAACTTGGTCTTTAAATAGACTTTGTCGTTCTGTTGCTAATCTTTACTTCTGAGAGCTATTCCCATTTTAGTGTTATATTAAACACATACAAGTTTAAATATGAAACGATACTGAGTAAAAAGCGATTTATATAATACCAGGTGTAATCAATGACTCAGAAATATCATCAAATGTCTAAAAGATACAATTAAATTAAAACGGTTACTTGTCCTCTATTTTACTTGTGAATTCTTTAACTCCTCTTTATTTCAAGACTTTAGATTCGTTGCATCTCGCCATTAAAACTTTCTAACACTTACCTTTATATTTGACGACACAGGTACACTAGAGTTATCTTCATATTTTTACTCCTCACATCAACATTGGTGGTATATTTTATTACGACTTTACTCATATTTAAAAGCTTTTATAAATGAATCGTTTTTACATTTTGGTCGCTTCTAGTTTTAAGTTGGATGATTTTTTTATTGACATTGTTTATTCGAAGAGTCCGCCATTATCCTACGACACTACTACCCGGGGACGTCAAGCGTGATAACTGGATTTATCTTTCTCATCCTATCAATAAAGAAATTACAGACATGATATACATATATTGTACAACTACAACATGGTTTCTTAAGTGAATGCTTGAAATGATCTTTGACCGAGCTACTTCCAAAATCTAATAAAATCAGATTTATGTTTTGTTCTTTATGGAAGGTCTTCTTATTCGACATGACAACTTTAAAGCCTCATATATATATACATATATATATATATATATATATATATATATATATATATATATATATATATATATATATACGTAACCCAATTTATATACATATATATATATATATATATATATGTGTGTGTGTGTGTGTGTGTGTGTGTGTGTGTGTGTGTGTGTGTGTGTGGTGCGCGTATGTGTGGTTATGTAGTTTTGCTACTTTTGAGTTTAGTTGTCGCTTTTTTGGCATGGATTTCCTTGTGGTACAAGATGCGCCAAAACATTCCGAATCACATTTGATTCAGCCATCGATTTGCCTCACTATATATATATATATATATATATATATATATGTGTGTGTGTGTGTGTGTGTGTGTGTGTGTGTGTGTGTGTGTGTGTGTGTAATTTACTGTTTGAGCAGCAATCCCTCATTTATACAAATTTATTTAATTAAAGACGTCTGATCAGGTACTGCATTTAACCTTTTTATTTAATTTTCCTTGTGTTCGTATCAGTGTAAAAATTGGTATATGTTCTATATATCTGAGCGCTTTCGGCTATTCTATTAGACATTGTCATATACCGTACCGATGAACAGTAATGGGCATGATCCAATCCTCATAAATACGTTGGACACTATAGTAAGTGGGGGTAATATGTTGACTAAGAAGTTCAGTGGCAGTTCTAAGTATCAGTGGTTTACCTACTTCACGCCGCTGGGGAGTATTGTATTTTGTTGATGTTATAAAAATTACCATTTCATTTCCAACCACTTTTTGTTTATTCCTCATTCAGTAACCATTTCTAGGTTACAACAGATATATATATATATATATATATATATATATATATATATATATATATATATATATATATATATATATATATATATATATATATGTACATATATGTGTGTGTGTGTGTAGTTAGTTAGTTCCCCTTGTTTCCAATAGAACAGTGTATTCCTTCAGTGGCCAGAGGATATATATATATATATATATATGTGTGTGTGTGTGTGTGTGTGTGTGTGTGTGTGTGTGTGTCCAAATAAAGAGAAAGAACAGACATATAATCCACAGTTCTTAGCAATATTTTTGGGGAAAAAGTGCTCGATAAACGTAGAGGAAAATATTATAATACTATTTTTATTATGAAATATTTTACATCGATACACAAAATAATCTATGTTTGGGAACTTACGAATTGTTCCATCATCAGGTGCTGTTGGGTAACTTACTTGTCAAATCAGAAAACAATTCGGTACCTTATTTAAGAGTTTAAAAGGAGGAGTAACATGATTTCAAAAATTTGTGGGTATGTCTTGGTTAACCAATCAGAAGACGGATCAAAGCTAAAATAGATAAGTGAAAAGTTAGGGGTACTTAGGTAATTGAGTCATGTCTAAAGCCATTTTCTGATGAAGTCTCGAATGAAAACGACAATACTTAAAATAGGAAAAAGAAAAAGGCCCCATTGATCTGTCGAGACAATCTAGGCTACGAGAACTTTACTGAGCAGGAACTCATTTCTTTGGGCCGTTTTTCTTTTTCAAAGCGCCTTACTTATACATATGTACATACATACATACATACATTTCAATCCTGGCTTGAGGCATTCGGAAGTCTAGTCGCACTGAGGAGATGTGATACAGCGAAACAGTACTGTCTGTGAATGACATATATATATATATATATATATATATATATATATATATATATATATATATATATATATTAAATTAATTTATCAGTGACATAACCATCTTTGTAAGCATTGAAAAAAGGCCAGCCCGGGAACAATGATTCTAGATAAAAAGTATTCGGTAAAACTGAATTTATTTTTTTCCCTATTGTTAATTTTTTTTTACGTAGAAAACGTTATAATGGTCGGAAATAAATAAACGTAAATATACGTTGCCACAACAATTCAAAGTTTGGTAGTAGAATATTACAACATATGATATGACATAGATATGATCTTTATGATTTGATTTCCATAACAGTAGATTCCATTCGCCATAACCAAAAGATTTTGATGATTTAAGACAACCCTTTATTCCCTTTACTCTATTAAGTCTTTGAAAGGAGGCATCTACTGTTATTTATTACATCATTTCATGCCAATAAAGTCAGTAACGCCACTAAGACGCTAGGGGTTACTGCGTATTAGAGAATATGAAAAAAATATATTATTAAATAGAGAGGACAATAAAAGAACAATAATTAAAATTAAGATGACAGAAGATAACGATTGACATTGCATTTAAATTTTTCAAGTTGACTGGGAAGCAACACGGCGGAAGTCTGTTCCAGGAACAAAATGTACCATAGAAGAAACTGTTTGCATAGAACTTACATTTAGATCTAGCCAAATCAACTCTAAAATGATGAGATCTTGACGACAATCTAGTACTGCGCTTACATTCATAAAGTCTATGGGCCATAGAACAAAGTCCCTCAGAACAATAACCATGAAAATATTTATAGAAAAGGCACAGGGAAGCTACGGCGTTGGGAAAGTGACTGAAGACGAGATGCCAGGTCAAGAACAATAACATTGCCGATTCTTCTTTGGGTTTTATTCTCTATATTCAAAACATGGACGAATGATATACTTATAAATATGTAAGTTAGATTCTGGCGAAAATTTTCTATCACGGCATAAGGAACTAATTTTCTTAGTTGCAGACTTAACAATGGATTCAACATACTCTTTCCACTTCATGTTGGCTGAAAACTTTAGTCAATGAAGATGTTGTAAGTTACTTACATGGAGGTTAGCATCAGGCTAGCTGAAAGATGTTAAAAAGAGATCTACCAGACGATTAAGAGAGAGCAGTTTCGTTTTGATGGCGTTCAAATTAACTAGCCACTCCTTGCCCCATGTAATAACAGATTTTAGGTCATATTTCTATCATTTTCAGATAAAAGTCATTTAAAAACTCAGATTCAGAGGTAAAAAAATAATATAAAAATTCAGATTAAGAGGTAGACAACCAAGAATAGTATGAGATAGATAGATATGATATACTCAAATAGAATTAACCTCTCGTTCTCTCCCTCTCTCCATATATATCCATCTCCTTCCCTCTCTCTCTCTCTCTCTCCCATATATATATATATATACATATATTTAAAAGACATTTATATATATTATGTTTAACGTTCTTTTTATAGATACAAGTATTTAAGCAAATGCTCTGTTTTATAATAAACAGTATTAAATAACATTTACCGGCCTGAATGTCCGAGAAATTTTCATAGAAAATTTTCGCTCTCCGACAGGAATCGAACCTGTATCCTATACGGAATCATCATTCGCGTGATGTGCCTTAACCTTTCGGCCACAGAGCAGCGTCTGGTTAGCAAGGTCGATTTTACTATCTTTAAACTTAAATCTTCCATGAATCTCTTCTATTCATATCTGCTCTAGCGTATCAAATGTAAACAAATGACGTCATATATTTTAGAATTGGACATTTTCCGACAATTTATTTAAAGACATTTATATTATGTTTAACGTTCTTTTTATAGATACAAGTATTTAAGCAAATGCTCTGTTTTATAATAAACAGTATTAAATAACATTTACCGGCCTGAATGTCCGAGAAAGGTTAAGGCACATCACGCGAAATGATGGTTTCGTATAGGATACAGGTTCGATTCCTGTCGGAGAGCGAAAATTTTCTATGAAAATTTCTCGGACATTCAGGCCGGTAAATGTTATTTAATACTGTTTATTATAAAACAGAGCATTTGCTTAAATACTTGTATCTATAAAAAGAACGTTAAACATAATATATATAAATGTCTTTAAATAAATTGTCGGACTATGTCCAATCCTATATATATATATATATATGCGCGTGTGTGTGTGTGTGTGTGTGTGTGTGTGATTACTTCAGATTAAAGTGATTTAAAAATTCAGATTGAGAGGTAGCCAACCAGAAAGAAGATATATAGATAGATAATAATCAGAATGTAATAGATAGATAGATAGAAACAAACAAACAAACAAACAAGCGGAATGCGTATACTTATTTGGAGTTACATATATGTACAATATATATTTTTTCACAGTGAATGAATATGAATCAGCAAATCTCTTAGAAAGATGTCTGTATATTTTAACATTAATTAACATGATTTTATCTGTTACGACAATCCAGCTCTTCTCAATTTGATTTATCGAACTGTTCATTATCATTCTTAAATCCTCTATCATTATTTATCCTTCTGATCGTTCATTATTAATTTTATTGGTGCAGTCTTTTTATTTGTTCGCCTTTCCTTCTTGTCTATAGAAATTAAAGCTGTTCAATCCGGATTAAATAGAAAGACAGCAAAAAAATAGCGAAAAATATAATTAATTAAATGAAGCTTGTCAAAGTAGTGATTAAGGAGCATTTCTAGTGCTTCGAGAGAAATGAGAGAAAGGCAAAGAAAATGGTGACGAATAATTGGCCGGGAGAGATAGGCGAGTCATGCATTGAAAATTGAAAATAAATAATAGATTAATAGATAAATAAATTATCAATCTCTAGGTCTGTGCATGTTTATAGGACACATAGATAGATAGATAGATAGATAGATAGATAGATAGATAGATAGATAATTTTAGTACCCATTTATAGATATATGGATCTATGTAAGACAGATAACGAATATACATTGTTTCATTATCTATCTATAGATCTGTGTATCTGTAAAACATAGATAGATAAATAGATAGATAGCTGCTCGTTAGATAAATCGAATTCGTTGCATTTACTTGTGCGCAAATACCCCTCAGGAATGCACGAATCCATCTCCTACTGTCCCTCTCTATGTGTTAAAAAGTAAGTCTCGTATCTGTAAAGCACATTGTTCGCACGATACTCACCCGAAAAATAAGAAGAAAAAATTATTCTCATAATTCAAAATATATTCCAATTTCAAATAACCAACAAAAGGTTGCTAAACTTAAAAAACAAATCAATGTATACATACATACATATAGGCATATATATATAATTATTTATTCAAAAAATATAATATAAACATGTTATACAGATATAGCAATTTGTTTCAACACTTCTGGTGTCTTCTCAAGTGATGATGGTGATTCAACACCATCACTTGAGGAGACACCAGAAGTATTGAAACAAAATGGCTATTTTTGTAGTGATATTATAACATGATTATGTTATAATTTTTGAAAAAATATTATTTGCTCTGCTCTGTATTGAGCACTATTTTAGGAATAGTTATTGTTTACTGGAATTTTATTCCGTCTACATCAATCCTATGCATATATATATATATATATATATATATATATATATATATATATATATATAGAGAGAGAGAGAGAGAGAGAGAGAGAGAGAGAAAGAGAGAGATAGAGATAGAGGGAGAGGGAGAGAGACATAGAGAGATTAATTAATGAATATAAGACTCTTAAAATAACAGGTAATAATTTTTATTTCATGAAATCTATAAAAATAGCCTTCAATCTTTCAGACCGGCGGAGTTGGGGGAAGGAAGAAGATATATATATATATATATATATATATATATATATATATATATAAAGAGAGAGAAAATATATATATATATATATATATATATAGAGAGAGAGAGAGAGAGAGAGAGAGAGAGAGAAAATTAAGAACTCAGCCCAGCCGATTCGGCGACCTTGGTTTCAACCTTTTGGTATCATCAGGCAATTTTGGTCTATTGCTTACCCAACGCTTTTTTTAATCGTTGTTCGAGGTTTCCTCTTGATTTTTGGAAGGGCAGAACGTCTCTTCTATTTTAGATATTTCTTAGGATTATTGGAGAAAACAAAACTTTGTTTACAAGGATAATCGGATGAGAATTGTTTGTTTCTGTCGAGACAAACGTTTACTTCTTAATCTTCAAACAGATAATCGTAACGATTAACACAGGACTAATCCACTTACTGGATAAAAAATATACGTTTAGACTATATACGTATGAATGTTTTATACACATTAACATACAAACTTATGTCGTACACATAGGCAGACATACTCCACTTCCACACACACACACACACACACACATATATATATACATATATATATATATATATATATAAATGGTGACCTCTCCCGTCGTATTCGATGTATGAGTTTCAAGCAGCTCAGTTCCTAGGAACCGACAGCGAGACACCAGCACATAAGATTTCAGTATAGTGGGGAAGGCTTGGTTCAGAACCAACCACACTTTTTCAAGGGCCGAATACAGAGACCTGGTGCACTACAGGCCACAATGCTCTCAAACAACTCTCCGCAGGTTTTGAATTTTAGAGTTGTCTTTCTCCTAGACCAGTTGCCATCCAAGGCTATAGAACCCAGTCTGTCCTGCTATTTACCTATAGCTGGTGAGAGAAGATACCTTTCCCAAGATTATCAGCACGTAAGTGAATGTAATGGATTCGACTGGAATTCGAAATCGCCTCTCCGATTCCTCAATATAATTATGTACATATATATATATATATATAGAGAGAGAGAGAGAGAGAGAAAGAGAGAGAAAGAGAGATTTAAAAAATTATATATATATCAAATATATATATATATATATCAGATAGATAGATAGATAGATAGATAGATAGATAGATAGATAGATAGATAGATAGATAGATAGATATTTAAAACTGCTAACCTGATCTTCAACAACAATAATTCACATGCTAGATCGAAATTACCGAGAACCAATATTATTTTCGAATTCACACGTCTCTTAAGGAAGTGTGTTCCTGATTAAACGAAATTCATAAATAATTCTATTGGATATACTACAACATGCCTAACAAGAGGACTCACTTTACATGTCTCTGACCGTAGCTGAGTTAGTTCTCATTTAAATACACATAGAGACTTACCAAACTCTATCCGCAAGATACTCGTTGATAATACAAATGTAATCGCCTCATCCACATGTAAAAAAGGCTAAAAATAATGGAAGCATTATTCATAAAAAAGGAGAAAGCCAATACTCGACAACATTAACTGTGAACACGGCCACAATGTGCTGACCCTGTTTTTAAAATAAAACATTCAAGAATAGATGCATAAATAAATCCACATATTCATTAAAAATAAAATTATCCTTCCTAATGGCTTAAAGTATAGCCGAAAGTCCTCAGATATAAACAACTAATTTCTACACACACACACACACACACACACACACACACACACACACATATATATATATATATTTGCATATATACTTGTAAAAGATATACCTATATATAAACTTGTTAAAGAATGTATTAAATACAAGAAAATAAAGTAGATAAAAACCTCATGCATGAAACAGTGAGAAACAATATATGCACACACGCACGTGCGCACACACACACACACACACACTCACACACACACACACACACATATATATATATATATATATAGAGAGAGAGAGAGAGAGAGAGATGTAATGAAATTCTACTTTGTGAGAAGAAAGAATTCATGTGATTAGAAATTTAAAGAGATCGTGGAAAACAGGAAATCAAAATAGAAATCAGACCAGGATATAAATCCAATTCTTAGTGAAAAAAAATGAAAAGAGAAGACAAGCCACGTTGATTGTGAAATAATATGTTGAATAAAAGCGCTGAACGGTCAAAGCTATTTTCAGGCGGTCGAACTGCTGCAAGCTTACGCGCTTTTGGTTCTGTGAATCGAGCTATTTATGCGCCAGAATGCAAGAATAAAAAAACACGAAGACATAAAATATGAAAAGGGAAAGACTCTAGGAATAATTTAATAATAGAATAAAATAATGAACGAACGGATCGATCGGTAATATAATCAGAGTGGAGAACAAAAACTGCGAATAAAATAGAGGCTGCTTATTAGGAAGTATTGGCAATAAAAACACAAATAAAGACATTCGGAATTATGGTAGAAAAATCAAAAACACGGATAAAGCAACGTGGAATTATGGAGGAAAAATAAATGAAAATGTAGCTTAACAGTACAAAAAAGCGAACGGCGTGAGGAATAGTGATTTGAAATTGAAATCAGAACGAGGCTAATGATATATGCATCAACAGTGTTTGCTAATCCGCCATCTTTATATTTTCTTCTTTTCTATGGTCTTTATTCTTGATTACTGATTTGACATCAAATTCGACGATTCATGTCAAAGATATCTATCCAAGATAAACTCTATTATTATTAATTTACGTACGTTACACGAGTTTATTAATATAGAATTTACGTTATATTAAATTTTCAACACTGCTAAATTTATAAGCTTGCTCTTGAGTGTCATCTGACGTTGATTTGTGTAACACTAAACAGGAATTAATATATAAAATTCTCAGCCTTTTTAATCGAATATATTTCTTCCAAGCTTTATTCATGATACTTCTGATAAAATATGGAGACGTTGTTCATGTTTTAAATGTTGCTTTTTTTGTTTTTATTCATTGAAATCTTGTATAGTTTCTAATGGACAACATATTCTACTATCTGTAGTTTGAGCAGAGTTTATGCTAGAACAAAGCTTTAAAAAGTAATTGTCATTTTTGTACCGAAAGTCATTGCAAGGACATCGAAATTTTGTTTGCCAAATTTCTCATTTATGACCGATGAAAACCATCGAAAATGGACACTTCAGTATTCATGCCATTTGCATTTTATTTGAAACGAAAGAAGCTCCAGGTTCATTGAAATATGATTTGTAAAATTTACATTTTTTTTTATCAAGAAAACGCTCGAAAACGATTTTTTTGTAACGAGAGAGACTCCAGGGACATCTTCAGTATGTATGCCATTTGCAAAGGATACAAAGTTACGCAGTTACAAATGAAAAACCACGGCCGGTGAAAAGGTCTCTTACCGTCTCCGAATCTATGACCTCCCCCTAAATTTATGATACGGGACCCCTAGTTGACTACATCTCAAATTTCATTAGCTTGTATTCATATAAAATATAAATATTATTGTAAACTAATTATGTACAATAATGGATCATATGCAGTATAAGTGAAATGTTCAACTAAAAAAACTGAAAATAAATACAATGTATCTACTTACAAATTAGAAACATGTCATAATAGATCATGCCATCCTAAATAAATCAACAAAGTTCTGCGGCACCTTTTAACATCAAATTGAGTTTTTCTTGTTAAAAAGTTGTTGAGCACATTCGCCATTATGGATAAGAAATAGTGAATTTTATATAGTGTTTTTTTTTCGAAATTTAGCTTGAGTAAAACAAATTTAGGGATTTGAACAAAAAGACCCCAGAATGACGTCAAAATCCGCGAAAATTTTTCATCCTTTAATAGTCAGTTGTGCTTAGTTTAATTTGTAACGAATATAAATGTAGGTAGAAAAAAGCAAATGTTGATGAGATAGCGAAGGTCATAAAGCACTGGCCGAATTAGTGTGAAATACGTGATGACTGCACTTCGAATAATTTACCATTTTGTTTGTAAATATTTTAAAATATGAATAAAATTTGCAAAATTTTTATAAGTGGTTTACCTTTATTTTTTTAACAGATGTAATTATAAACCAAACTGATGTCCGACGTTTGACTTTCAATCAATTACAATGCCAACAAGTATATTATCAAGCAGTTTCTAAACAATCAGGAAATTTATATGAATATCTAGCTAGCGAACAGATTGGTGGATTACCCCATCTTGTCTACTCTCGGGCTTCTCAGTAAATGTCTGCTTAGCACGCTTGCTTACCGGACTTATACGGCGCATTGTCTTAATAATTAATTATACTGAAATATATTCAGTTTAGCTTAGTCTAACACAAGGCTAGTACAATCGCAGAACCTTTAGAATCGGTCTCAAGATAGTAGTATTTGCGAGGTTAGATTAACAAGCATTGTAGCATAACAAGGGAACCGACAGTTATGTATTGAGCATCCATCCAATAGTCTGAAACCAGACAACTGCTTTTGGACGTCTAATGAGGATAAGAAGAACTAAATTACTACTTGTCTTCGTTTCAATATTAATAATCATTACACAATTACTTATTAACATCAAAATTGTGGAACACCTGAATACCAACAGCAGTAATGGTCTACTTAAAGATCTTTCTAATTATTGTTTTAGACTTAATATTATTTAATACTAAACCATTTACTAAATTTGTCATTAGTTTCTGGTTAACCTTATCGTAAACTTTGGAGGATGAGCTGCTGGTATAATAGTTGGCGGATCAGAATGTGAAAACGGGGAGCCGAATTCGAATTCCAGTCGAGTTATTTACATTCATTTATGCGCAGATACATTTGGTAAAAGTATGAATCTCTCACCCATCCTCATTTCTAGGTTAAGTGGTAGGACTTGTATCTGTATCATTGTTATTCTCAAAAGATTGTAAAAGCAATATTCATTCGCAAAAAAAAAGAATATTCTAACCATCCAATATATTTTTTCTACTTTAAATAACCCAAAAAAACTAATCAATAAATCCTAAAATCCGGTATTAATTATAAAAATTGAAATAAAAAATAAACAGTATAAATGATAGCTTTCTAAAAACAAAAATATTCAACTTGGCCCGCCTGAGGGCAAAGATCAAGGTGCGTACAGCACTTATCAGAAAAAAATGCTGTTTACTGATGCCGCAACTCTGACCAAGCACGACGGAAGGAATTTGAGCTGACTATTCACTATAACAAAACAAACGTCATGGGTCAAGATGTTTCTGTATCTCCATCAATCAGCAGCGATGACGAATACAATTAGTGAGAAGTAAGTTACAGTCGAACAGCTTCTTCTAACAAACCGCTACTCTATGCAACCGACTCCCAAGATGATACTCTCCGGACCACTACCTGGTGAGGTCTAGAGTTAACCTTTATCTTTCCTACATGTTCTCCTGAACTGCGCCTCTTACCTCTTTCACTTACTGCTCACACAACAACTTCCTTCGGTAAGCCTCTACCTTGAGTGTCTCTTGGGCTTTTGTGAATATTAGTAAAAAAAATGAATGATCAGTGGAATCAAGACAAAAATGACATATTCTGTGCTTCATTGCTCTATAAGAGATTTGTGAATTCGTGACACAGAGGTCAAGCGGGTTTGCCATATCTCTTGTCAAGCAATTGATCTAAATATCCTTTTTGACTATCTTCTGCGTAATGTTAGAAGAATCTTGGAAGTAAGATTCAAATTAACGTTTTTTTTCTTATGTATGAGGAAAAGTCAGAATCGAGTCAAATATTTTCAACAAACGAACAACGGATTTTTTTTCTCGTCTTGCACTGGGCGAAAAATGTCATTTTTGAACAAGATAGTCACTAACGATGACAAATGGAATTATTAGGGGGAAAAAAATGAATGATATCATCAATTTATGCCAACAAAATATTTGCCAAAGAAAAATCGCTGGAAAATCTTGCATGAACATTATAATATAAATAATTTCTTCATCTGTCTCTATTTCTGAGATGAGGTATTGTAACTATTTGCACTATTTAAATTGTTCGGGCTGATATCCTCATCTTTACTGTCATATTCACGACGTTTCGGCCGTTGTACGCTCCGGCCTTCTTCAAGTGATATACGGTGGAATTTCGAACCGAACCTTTTATTTCGTTCACTGGGGTAGATTGTTCTACTTCCACGTGCCATGCCTTTTCTGGATATCTCAGTTTCAGTTATTTTCCCTGAAGTATCTCAACAGTCCAAACAATGTGAATAGTGTAAATAAATATTTTTCTTTTCTCTTGTAACGAACGTTTAACAATAGAAATTTTAAGATAGATAAGATAAGACGTCTTCAGTTTTCAGCTCGGTATCTATGCTCTTGTCTAAACAGTAAGTCTGATCGGTTGGATAATGTCAAATTGGCAGCAGGTCTAAAAACTGACATACTGTCTTTTGTTAAATGGTGCAAGGAGTGGTTTGTTAATTTTAACGCCTCCAAAACGAAACCTCTCTCGCTAAATTGTCTGATAACTCTTTTTACCTTCCATCAGCATGGCTGATGCTAACCTCCAGGAGACCGACTCATTGCTCCTTCTCAGACTAAAGTTTTCCACTGACATGAAGTGGAAATATTATACTGAATTAATTCCTATGCCCGCTGCTAGGAAAGTTGGTTCCCTGTGTCGGGTAGAGAATTTTTCTCGCCAAAATTTATCTTAAATATTTATAAGTGTACCATTCGTCCATACTTTGAATATT
Organism: Acanthosepion esculentum; assembly: GCA_964036315.1. Classification (NCBI taxonomy): domain Eukaryota; kingdom Metazoa; phylum Mollusca; class Cephalopoda; order Sepiida; family Sepiidae; genus Acanthosepion; species Acanthosepion esculentum. The sequence continues at coordinate 104,442,581 of OZ038476.1, read as the reverse complement.
ACAACCACATCTCGTCTGGTTCTCCTGTTATATATTTACATATTCTTGATAAAACCAAAGAAGAATCTGCAACATTATTGTCATTTTCTTCTTCTTTTTTTCAGGGGTATTTTAAGTAGAATCAATAAGTCCCTAAAGCAAGTTGTAGACGAATCCTATATCTGAAATTTTCACTATAATATTCGCCTAATGGGATTATTATTCACTGCTTAATCCAGTTTAATAACTAGTAAGGAACTTATGATGAATTCTAAATATTTATTGTGTCAAATAAATACATATTTCATTACGCTACAGAATCATTGATCTACCGTTATAAGTAAATCCACATCATTTTTTTATCATAACGTTTCAGCTGTTGTCCTCTGGCGCCTTCGTTAAATGTCTGTCGATCTTATTAAGCTTCAAAGAATTTCGAACAGGAACATTTATTAAATCCTCTAGGGTGGATTATTCCGCTTTTTACGTGTCGCGAATGCTTTGGTGTGTTAGAGTTTGAGATGTCGAATTAAAGAACAAAGATAATTCTAGAATATTTTCAAAGTTAAACAGTGATTAATTGGAAGATCTTTGGAAGAAAGACGCAGCAAGCACAAAAAAATAAATATTCCGAATGAATTCAAATGAACCAATCTGCTCGTTTGAATGACGTAGCGGAAGAGAAAACAATCTCTTTTTTTTTTCCTGAGCAATTAAGTCTACTGTTAATGTTGCGGCATGAAAAAAGACACTCCTAATTTTTTAACCGGTATGCAAGAGATAGTCAAGAAGCTAGGAGTGAAAGTTTTTCCACGTGCAGCCTATCCAGACTTGGTACTTTCAGAGAAATACTTTCAATTTATCAACTTTTTTTTCAATTCAGCGATTCCAAAAATTAAACATATCAAGAAATTCTTTCAAGATTAAAAGCCGGAACCGTTCTTTTATGCTAGAATGTACAATTTAACTAAACAAAAAAAGTCAAGTAAATTATTTGAACAGCTCAATAGTAATAGGAATTTATACGAATAAAAGTTTTTAAGAAATTCTGTAAATATTCACATCGTTATTTTATTCACACATAGATTCATAATATGTGTGTGTGTGGTTCAAGTCTATTTAGGTAGTAAATTTTCATTTATGCATTTCTAGTAAAAGACCAATGAATGTTTCTTTTTGTTGTTGTTTATTAACCTTTTTTGATGTTTCTAATCATTTATCTCCCTTTGAAAGATTTTAACATGTTTGTTTTTAATCATTTTATATTGCGTCGTGTCTATTTGGATTTTCAAACTGTACTCGGTCTTCCTAAATTCCAGGTAGAATTTGGTTAATTCTTCCTTTGCTATTGTAAGTTCCTTCTCAGTGAATTTTCTTCTGAAATTTAAGGTGTGATGTTCTTTCAAAGATGCTTGCTGAATGTAATCTGAATTGAGTAAATGATAATGGTAATGCGAATATTAGCGGTTTCCATACAATGAAACATTTGGCATTCATTGTCCGAGCTACCAGTATTGCTTTCGGTTGGAATTTATCAAATATTTCTCTTAAAACAAGGAAATAAGTTTATCAACTCCAGTATCTGATATCGTTCTTTCCAGTAATGGGTGAGATATGGGGAAAAGATTCATTCTCCGATTTTATTTCCCCCCACCCATTATGTCCATTATTATAACAACGTATTTCACAGACGGAATATTGTAGCCGAAATAAAAAGGAATGCTTTGTTCTCCGCGATGGTTTTATCATGCTAAGCCGTATATATATTTATATATACATGTATACATTTGTCCCGCACAGAGAAATTATAACATATATGTAAGAACAAGCAGTGTGTAAAAAAGGGTATCCTTACTTGTAATATTTTCCGAAAAGAAAACAACGGTTTCTCTATGCAACTGGTAAGGTTATGAGGTTTTACTTCTAAGACCTATTGCTGTGACCTAGAAACGTCCTTCTCCGGGCTTTACATAGAAACTGCTCTTCGTCACTCACCGGTTGTAACCTGACCCTTGTGGTTTCATCTCAACAAAAGAGAGAGAATCGCTTTTTGTATCCATATTGTTATTGTAATTTCTTTCTCAATGATTTTTCTCCTGAAAATACTCCTTCTTCCCCAATTAGTGTGCACCACGCTTGACCTGTGATATAACACCTAATGGCCAGTTAGTGACACCCAGTCTCTACAGAGGATAGGTTTGGGATAAACAACGTGGATGAAGATGTATTCCATGATGTTTGGGTAACACCCAAACACTTGCAACATAACATGCTGGAATAGCTATTAAAGGCAATATTTCTACTATCCACTAGCTTAACATTTCAGGGTAGGAGAGAAGGCATGTAACACATTTCTATATTTTGTTAGCATGTTCTCTTTCTAAAAAATACAAACGTTTTTTAACGACCGTCTTTATTTTTTATTTAAAGTGTTTGGGTAAATATCTGTATCGGCGGCATATTCTACCAAATTCACCTACAAGTCTATTTGGCAAACCCAAGAGTATGATAGAATTATTTACTTATATACGTGAGTAAATTTTCTCTTATGTACTTATCTACTTCTGTCTGGAATGAAGAATTATCAGAATTTTGTCTGTTTAGCTCAAAAGAATCCTTCGCATAACTTGGAAGGACTGCATAAAGCAACAACGTGGTCCTCTCGCAGACATTTCTACATAGCATTAATGCTACCATCCGCCAACATCACCTCCGCTAAAGAGAGGGGTCACGCGTCCCACTCAACGCCCACGTCGATTCAACCAAGCCTTTTATCCACTGGTCCATGTGTCCATGAGGACAGGAAATAAAAATGTTGGTTGACACCAGTGACTTATCCCAAAGAGTTCAATACCTGACTACAGCATTGGTGAACATAAACTTGGCGAGTTGAGTTAAAAGGAAGATAACTGATACTGATATATCAGGAATCTGCATGGCACGTGGAACTGGAACAATCTAACCCAGTGGACAAAATAAACGGTTCGTGTCGAAATTCTAATCACCTGAAGAAGGCTAGAGCGTACAACAGTCGAAACGTCGTGAATATGGCAACAAAGATGGGGACAACAGTTCGGACAATGTAAATAGTGTAAATAATTAAAATACCTCGTCTCAAAAATATAGACAGGTCTGATCTTATCATTTATAGGATTATTGGAGAAAAAACTTTGTTTACAAGGATAATTGGATGAGAATTGTTTGTTACTGTCGAGACAAACGTTTACTTATTAATTTTCAAACAGATAATCGTATTTATCAAAAACATGACTAATCCAGACAGTGATTGGATAATAAATATACGTTTAAACTATATATGAATGAATGTTTTATACACATTAATATATAAATCTATGTTTTTATCTAAACGTCCACAGAGCAGACATATTCCACTCTTCACCACACACACACATTCACACACACGCATACACACACACTATATATATTTCAACTGTTATGTTTCATTGTATATCAGTATTAAGACTTTCAAAAAATGAATTATTTTTTACGTCAGGAATACACTAGTATATATAAATAATACATATACAGTAAAATATTCATTCAAAGAATAAATCAATAAAGTTAATGTAATTAATGGCGAACTCACTTCGTTAACAGATTAAGAATGCATTAACGCACTGACCACACGCTGAACGACGCGATCCTTGTTTTTATTAATTGTACAATGGATTAGATGTTCGGTCCATATCGTTCGCAAGTACTTTCGGTAAAAACATTCACCATCTTCAATTGATAAAAACAAGGATCGCGTCGTTCAGCGTGTGGTCAGTGAGTTAATGGCTTTTTAATCTGTTAGTGAAGTGAATTCGCCATTAATTACATTAACTTTATTGTTTTGGGGGTATTTCTTTTAAACAATTCACCCCAAGCAAGACGGAAGTACAAAAGCACACAAGGGGTTACAGAGGATTGAAAACAAGAGTAAAGAGTCGGGTTTGGGGAAAGGAAACAGAGAAGGATGGGGAACAAGGAACAAGACAGGTTTATTGTGAGTACTCCGAGCCGGTAGGCTCGGCCAAAAATATCTCCTTTAAAGCCGCCTTAACAGGTTCAGGGACTGTCTACCTCTCCGGACGAAACTTTGCCGTGTGGCAACGCTTCGTCCGAGTTCCTCTCTGCCGAGGAAAAGAGTCTGTCAGTTGAACAATCGGTTTAGTGTGGGTTCTCCGAGCCGGTAGGCTAGGCCAAAAATATCTCCTTTAAAGCCGCCTTAACAGGTTCAGGGACTGTCTACCTCTCCGGACGAAACTTTGCCGTGTGGCAACGCTTCGTCCGAGTTCCTCTCTGCCGAGGAAAAGAGTCTGTCAGTTGAACAATCGGTTTAGTGTGGGTTCTCCGAGCCGGTAGGCTAGGCCAAAAATATGCCCTTTAGAACCCTTATGAACGGGTTCAGGGACAGTCTACCTGCCCGGACGAAACTTTGCCCTGCGGCAAAGCCTCGTCCGAGGTCATCTCCGACGAGCAGAGAGTTTTACAGTTGAACACTTTGTGCGACTGTTAATATTTACAGCCCCCCACGAGCGTGTATGTGGCACAAGGCCTATTTATTGTGGGTACTCCGAACCCGTAGGCTCGGCCAAAAATATACCCTGTGAACCCGTAATAACGGGTTCAGTGACTGTCTACCTCCCCGGAAGAAACTTTGTCCTGTGGCAAAGCCTCGTCCGAATTCCTAATCTTTACCAGCCCCCACCAAGTGTGTATGTGACACAAGGCCGGTTTATTGTCGGTACTCCGAGCCCGTAGGCTCGGCCAAAGATATCCCCTTTAGAACCCGTATAAACGGGTTCAGGGACTGTCTATCTCCCCGGACGAAACTTTGCCCTGTGGCAAAGTTTCGTCCGAGTTCCTCTCCGCTGAGGCGGAGAGTTTGACAGAAATGGACAGTCTGGTCGACTAATAATATTTAACCGATCCCCAACGAGGGTGCATGTGGCACAAGGCCGGTTAGTGTGGGTACTCCGAGACCGTAGGCCAAAAATATTCCCCTTGAACCCGCCTAAACGGGTTCAGGGACTGTCTACCTCCCTAGACCAAACTTTGCCCTGCGGCAAAGCCTCGTCCGAGTTCCTCTCCGCCGAGGCGGAGAGTTTGGCAGTTGAACAGTCTGTGCGACTGATCCCCCAAGGCCTTTTCTCCTATTAATCTTATTGTCGACGGAACAGTCCAACATAGGCTCTTTAGAGGGAGGACACCACAAGAATATATTAATAAAAATGTACTGATATGTGTTTTGTTTTATACACTAGTATTATGGAATTAATAACCGTTTTCCTAACGGGTATCTTTTCCAGTGAGGTACAAATGGAGATGTCTAATTTCATCGCTTTTATTGTAAATGAGTGCAATTTTCTTGCACATATGGGAATTGAGTTCCAAACAATCCTCATTTTGTTATTTTCAGTATACCTGGTCACTCTTCGGAAGGCGCATCTTACAGTGAGTCATTATGAGTAGAAAGTTACATGAACAGCAATTACACTGTACGATTACCACCATCCGTTACACCAAATTTAAAATTCCTACAAAAGCCCGCATTCAAAACCTCGCTTTCTCACCCTGCTTAAGATATTGACCACTACACCAACTCATGCGTGCTTATCAATAATTCTTATATTAAATGAATAGGAAAGTTTCATTTAATCGATACATCATCGAGATATTAACGCTGCTGAAAGACTATAAATGAAAGTGTAACATGGAAAGACTGGTGGCGAAGATATCGTTATTCAGCGCAACTGTTGTAAGGTGACGATAACGAGAATGCGCAGTTGAATCAGCATCGGAAGTTGAGAAAGATCCATCATGTACTCGTTGATTGTTTAGGCTTTCATTATTGACACAAAAGTGAAGATCGATTGAAAAATAGAGAATATGAAGAAAAAGTAAAGGGGATTTACAAAAAAAAGATGCCAGAAATTATGGCCATAAAGAAAAAGAAAAACAAACAGTATTAAGAAAAAATTGAAAAAAAAACTTTTTTAAATGGGGAACGAGCACAAGATACAAGAGTGTAACTTGATGTATTTTCGTAAAGTATTTCCTTATTACAGACATATCTATATAAATAAAGCGCAGTGTACGTGTGTCTGTCCGTCCGTTTATTGATCTCGGTAAATTATGAACAACCTAAACTAACAGATAGTAACTGCTGTACTTACACACAATTAAACTTAAATAAAGAACTCATTTCAAGTTAAGTTTAAATATCGAACAGAGTGAAAGGTTTAAAAACAAGTCTTTGTTAAAGGTTTAATTTTAATTTCGCTTTTCGTCACAGTTGCAATTGATATCGTCTAATTAAACCGTAATTAAAACTTAATCGGGACACGGTACGTTGATCATATGGTTTTCTTTTCTTTTTCTAGCACGCGTACTGTGATGTATTCGAAATATTACATAGTTGCGGGTCCCCTAATGTCTTTTAAGAGTGGCTTTATGCGAAGAGATCATAAAGAATAGTGATTTTAAAAGAAAATAAAAATGGCGCGCAAAATAAATGTAAACAAACTATGGAGATCCATTGCGTATACGAAGAAAGATTATCCCGAATTAATGTGGTGTATAAGGACAAAATGTTTTTATTTCTAAATTCTTATAACTTTTGTGTACAAAAGACGCATAAGGTAAAAGGCCGAAGGTCCAAAACTCTCCGCAGGAGATAGCCTAAATTCGACCGAATAGCTGTTTCTCGGCTATCTTTTTATTATTATTATTATTGTTGTTTGTAAGTCATTCAAAGATTGCTCCTGGTAAAACAGTACTATCTGCCGCATTGTTGGGTCATCAGTAACTAAACCGCACCACCCAACAGGCACGTAGGCCAAATACGGGAGGGGACATTTCAGCAGTGCTGACTCAACACCGGTCAACCGGTGTTAACTGTCATAGTGTGTACATGTCTTAGATCGGCTTTGAGTGGAAGAGATTTGGAAGGTTTTCCTGTTTGTCTTAGTGATTTAGTATTTACAACACCCTATTTGGCTGACTGTTGTTTAATTTTCAGAATTTTTATCATTTATTTGTATTTGATAAGTTTATTAAAAAATGTTATTTTTTTAATTAAAAATAAAAATATGTATTTGAAAATGATTCTTAATAAATTACTTTTATTCGGTTTTAAAAAGTTATGCTTTAAAAATGATACTTAATATATTACTTTTATTTTTTTAAGGAGTCGACGAAAAACTTTAATAGTTTGCATGCCGCTGAGTCGGCTGCGTTGATTTGATGGCGGTGAGTCGTCATGCTCCCAAGAAATAGGTTTATACACACAAATATAACATCTTCAAGAGATCATGTGCAAACCATATACGAGGGTCATTCAATAAATAAGGTGAATTTTTCGGTATAAGGACTTCTAATACAGATAGAAGCTTACTCTTTTTTTTTTCAACGTAGTCTCCCAGCACTGTCACACACTTTTCCCATCTGTGCACAAGCTTCCGTATTCCCTCAGCGTAAAAATCTTTGGACTGATGTCACAGCCAGTCGCTCACAACACTTTTGACTTCATCGTCACTTTTAAACTTCGTGCCTCTCGTGAACGCTTTCAAGGGACCAAACAGGTGAATGTCTGAAGGGCCAAAGTCTGGGCTGTAAGGGAGATGGGGGAGCAGTTCCCAGCCCAGCTCGTTGATGGTCTGCACCGTTTGGGCTGCTGTGTGAGGCCTTCCGTTGTCATGATGCAAGATGACTCCTTTTGACTGATGACCCCTGCGTTTGTCCCAACAGATAAGCTCAAAGTCCTTGCAATGTCATCCACTGTCACCCTTCTGTCAGACTGAATGAGTTCATTGACTGATTCGATCACCTCAAGAGACCACACTTCTGTAGGCCTCCCAGGCCTGTCATTCATCCTCAACACTGCTCCGTCCTTTTTTAAATAATTTAGCCCACTTGTAGACATTTTTTGGCTGAAACATGTGGCACCATACACAGTTGACATTCTCCTATGAATTTCAACTGGTTTGCACCCTTCAGCAAACAAAAACTTGATAACTGACCGCTGTTCAATCCTGGAGCATGCTTCTTGGTCGACCATCTTTGTTAATCGCCAAAACTCTCAAAGTTATTTTTTAATCTGCAAAAGAAATTAAATCCTTGTGAAAAAGAATTAAAACAAAAAAAATAAAAAAAGAGTAAGCTTCTATCTGTATTAGAAGTCCTTATACCGAAAAATTCACCTTATTTATTGAATGACCCTCGTATCTATGAAATAAACATTTACCCTGAAAGTATAACATTATGTACAAAATATCTGTAGTTGAAGGTATACAGCTACGTTCTAAATGTGTATCCCATACAGAGAAATTATAACATGTATGCAAGAACAAGTAGTTTGTAAAAAAAATGGAGGAGTCTTACTTCTAATATTTACCGGAGGTAAAACTGGAGTTACTGCGGTTTCTCTAAGAACTTGGTGAGGTTATGTTGTTTTTCCTGTAAGACCTGCCGCTGTGGTCTTGTTAAGTCCTCCTCCTCCTCCTTTTTCCTCCTCCTCCCTTTTCTTTTGGGCTTTACATCGCAACGGCCGTCACGTGACCCTCGTGAATGTATCTCAACGAAAGGGAGATAATCGCATTTTCTATCCCTACACTAGTATTTTTGAAGGGGTTTCCTTCCTAGTCTTTTATTTGAAGTAGTGCGGAAGTCAACGTTATGCTTGATTGTCATTATTTTCACTTCGAGCTACGTATAAGAGAAGGCTATCGAAGAGCTGCCGGATAATAGATAACAAATCACTGCAAATAATGGTGAATATATAATTGAATAAAATATAATCATTCTGTTATATTTTTTAATAATGGCGTTGCGTAAAAAAATCAGAAATTACTTGTAACTCATCCTAATATTTAAGGTTAATGTTAATATTCATAATACATGATATATTATTGTGTCTTAAATGCAACATTGCGTATGCAAATTGACAAGATAAGAGAAGCACATTCACATCCCGAAGAGAAACGTATATGGAAGGCATAATAAAGGCAGGATTGAAACGTTTTTGGATAGGACAAACGAGCCGTGTAAACACTTTATGAAATGGACAGTGAGACCAATTTAATAAAGGTAACAGAAGAGACCATTCCAGATCGTATGGTTTATTGGGGAAAGATTCCATGGGACACCGTTTGTTGAATAAAAATGAGAGAAATGGTTGCTGCGTGTTCAAATAAAATGGCGATATTTATTTAATCTAAAATACACAAATTCTTAAGTATAACTACTATCACAAAATAAAAGTTTGTATTTAGAAAGTTCTTCTCAGTGACTGAAAAGAAAAGGAACATAGTCTTTCAGTGATGAAGAGATAAAGTGGATTTTAGAAACAAGATCAAAGGGAGACATGACGACGAGGTTGATTCGTGTCTCTTCATTGCTGTCCGTCTTTCTGCTGACTTGAATGAATGTCTGGTTTTTATGGCCTAGCGTAGGCTCCAGAACCTGTGTGTATTTATTGACCGGAGCTGCCTTTATTGGCCATTCTTTATTTTTTATTAATTTGAAAATTTAAAATATGTTTGAAATCTGAGGTTACAAGGAGCCTTTACGTGGTGTGTTTATTTTTTTGTCTTTTGATATTTTTTATTTGAAATAGTTAACTTCACAATCTACACAATTAACTGATGTTGAAATTCTGGCTCGATTTGATTCTGAGATTAATTTCAGCGCCGATTATTATTATTATTATTATTATTATTATTATGAACTTTCTTGATGCCGGTTCCATTTAAGTCGACATTTCAGCGTCATGAGAATTCTTTAGATTGATCTTTGTTTCCAGCTGGGGGTCTGTGAGTGAAGCTGTGAAGACGCAAACTGGTCGAAGAATTTGGATTTGGCGATTCAATAACGCGACATTCCATTCGCGCACAGAATGGTGGGACGCGATATTGGTCCAATCGATTTCAGGTCGAAGTAAATGGCTGGCTAAAGACTAGTTGTATTGAGTGCGATCAATATTCATTGAGTGGGAGACAGCTTACTGAAAATGCTTTCCTAAAATATTTCCATTCATTTTGTTTCCTCGGAAACACACACATATAAATACATGCATGGGCACACACACGCACACACACAAATACGTGTATGCACGTACACACATACAATTATGTGTATGCATGCACAGAAAAACGTACAGACATATTTTTTCTATGACTTCTATTGTATACGCATTTCCTTCCGCGTCCCAACCAGAGACCTAAGGTCAGAAATGGCTACATGGTATTTTTCACTGATCATATTTTAAAAAGAAAATCGAATATCACACATTTTAGATCGATAAAACTCTTCATAATGTGTGAGCTGTACTTGTGAGTACAATTTTTTGTATTTCTTTAAGGCATTGACTACCAGGAATCCCTTCAATGATTCTATCGAAACCTTTTCCAATCAATCCGAGGACTCCAACTACAACCTGATGTCCTCATATGCCACATTTTTTTAGATTTACATTTCAAGGTCCTTGTATTTTGATAGCTTTTTGAAGATCTTCATAAATACATTACACCTGCAGGAACTTCCCTGTCAATATGAAAGCACATTCTGTTCATGTGATCTTTTATAACGATGTCTGGGTGAATATCTTTCATTGTTCTGTCTGTGTGTATCGTAAATTCTCATAAAATTATTACATGTCCTATCTTTTTAACCGGGTTTGGGTGATGTTCATACCGGTTTCTTGCAGTTTCCTTCCAGTGAAAGTGGCATATTTTCCGGTGTAGATATTGGCCATCTCTATCATGCTGAGTTTTATATTCAGTTGGTGTGAACACTGTGCAACCTGATACAAGAAGGTCAATCGTTTCTAGATATTACTCACAGCATCTTCATTTGGTTTCAACACAATTTTTCAATATGACTGCTTGGTAATTTCTAATTATTATTATTATTTCATTTCCTTTGATTTCTGGTGTGAACTCATTTCTTTCGGGGTCCCAATTAAGGTCAGAAATGATATCATGGCATTTTAAAAAAAAAAACAAAAACAAAAAAAGAACACATATTTTACATAGATAAAGCTCTTCGTAAGGTGTAGGCTGTACTCGTGAGGACAATTTTTGTATTTCTTTAAGGCATGGGCTACCAGGAATCTCTTCAATGAGTCTATTGGAATCTTTTCCAATCAATTACAACAGACATTTTTGATGTTCTCATGTGCCACATTTTTGAGATTTCGAGGTCCTTATATTTTGATAGCTTTTTGGAGATCTTCAAAGATACATTGCAGTCTGCAGGGACTGTCATATCAATAAGGAGGTATTTTTGTTTGTTTGCGGTCTCTAATAACGATGCCTGGGCGATTAGCTTTGATTGTTTTATCTGTGTGTATTGTGAAGTTCCATATTATTATAATTATTATATAAAATAAAATTTGAGCTTCGTCAGAAAAATCGGTCGGCCATGGTATTTTTGGAAGATAGCACTTTAAATGCAAGTAGCCTTTGTAATTAAAGCGCATATTATTAACAGTCAGTTACGTGCCAGTAGATTACCATTTATTTCTTCGGTAGACCATTTGCAATCCAAGGCTATATAACCCGGTCTGTCCTGCTATATACCGATAGCTGGGTGGAGAAGAAGAAGAAGATTCATACCTTTCCCAAGAGTATTAGCACGTGGCTGAATGTAATGGATTCGACTGGAATTCGAACTCGGTTCTCCAATTCCTCAATCCGAGCCGCTATCCATTACTTCACCATAGAGAATTAATAATAATAGATAAAATTGATAGTATCAAATGTTAAAATTCACTTATCTATCCTTAAGCAAGGCAATTACATCAACTCATCAAGGGTTTATTATATTCACTTTTCCGCAGTAGCCCTATGACAAGTGGATGTATTGGATATGCTAGTATATCAAATACCATAGTGTGTCATACATCCCAGCCTAGCATAGTTCGTAATGTCAGAATGTGGAGATGGACTTTTCGTGAGATAGGGGACTTATGAAGGAAAAGAGACTCTGGTGCAAGCCGAATCTCTCAATACAAACGTTTTTAATTAAATCAACCATCAAGCTAAACCAAAATGTCCCCCATTAAACAAGCCATGATATTAAATAACTCTAATGAAGTTGAAATGCCGCTTAAAAACAATGAATGTGATATCTGTGAATCTCAGAGAATGGACAGCTGTGTGTGTGTGTGTGTGTGTGTGTGTGTGTGTGAGAGTGAGTGTCTGTGTCTGTTTGTGTCTGTGTATGTGTTTTTGTGAGTACAGGGAGACGCAAAATGTATATATATATACATATATATATATATATATATATATATATATATATATATATATATATATATATATATATGTGTGTGTGTGTGTGTGTGTGTGTGTTTCGTTAAAGACTATTGACAAGGTACTGCGATTAAGCTTTTTTAGTTCTTTCTTGTGTTCACAGTACACAACATATATATATATATATATATATATATATATATATATATATATATATATAGTGGAGGAAAACAAATATTGGTACACATACAAATTATTTATTTATTATATTTACAACTAATAAATAAACATACTTTTCATATAACTAACTGTACACAGATGCATAATAACTAAATATGCATAGAAGATAGAAAATAAATATCTTGATTTAATAGAAATAAATCACATTTATGCATTTTAATGAATAAAAATTATTGGTACAATGCAAATTTCACATTTTAAAACATTTAAATTGTTTTAATACTTTAGAATACTTAAATGGAATATTCTAGAATGTTCCAATAATGTTATGAGTAGTTATTTGTAGCCTAAGAAATACAAACAGAACATTCTGTAATTAATATTCAAGGAAAAAGGTTATCATCATGGCAAGAATTGACAGGAAAATTTCAGACAACCGGAATATTCCACTTACTGACATTAGTTCATTCAAGGTAGGTAAGTTATAAAAAACTGAGAAACGTTGAAAACCTCAGAAGAACAGATGCTCCACAGAAGATTTCTTCAAAAACTTCATGGACATTAATGCGTCAAATTAAAAAAAATCCTATGGTTACTCGTCAAGAGTTTCAGGATGATTTGCTTTCATCAGGAATATGTGCCACTAAACGGACAATAAGCAATAAAATTCATAGTAAATAAAGTATCTAAAGTCACACTCACCTCGAAAAACACCACTGCTATTGAAAAGACACAGAAATGCCAGATTGACATTCGTTCGTGAACATAAGGATAAGGAAAAATCGTATTGGGAAAGAGTATTATGGACAGACGAAACCAAAAATCATGTACGGGGGAAAGATGGGGAATCCTTCTAAACAAAAGAACACAGTTCCAACAACGAAATTTGGTGGTGGCAGCATCATGGTTTGGGATGTTGTTTCTGCAAAATGTACTGGCAACATATCAGTAATGAATGGTAGATTGAATTCCGAAGCATATCGAAATGGTTTGGATGCAAATTTAATGATTTCGGTTGGAAATCTTGAGCTTCCTCCTGATTGGATCTTCCAACAACATAATGATCCTAAGCACACTGCATGATCTCCGAAGAAATGGCTTGCTGAAAATAATGCAAATATCCTGAAATGGCCAAGTCAGTCCCCAGATTTAAACGTAATCTAGAATCTGTGGATTTATTTGAAAATTCAAGTCCAACCGCGAGCTCCAACAAACATCTTGGATCTGAAGACCATATGCGAAGAAGAATGGAACAAAATATCAACTAAAATGTTCAGATCATTAATTGAGATCTACAATAAGAGGTTGGTTTCTGTAGAAATAAATAATGGCTTTTCTACAAAGTATTAAATGAAGATTATGTATTCTTTTTTGCATTGTACGATTACTTTTTCGCCCATTAAAATAGATAAATAGAATTTATTCCTATTAAATCATTTTTTGTTTTCTATGCATATTTAGTTATGCATTTGTGTACAGTTAATTATAAGAAAACTTTGTTCATTCATTAGTTAGAAATACAAAAAATAAAAAATTTGTATGTGTACGAATATTTGAATCCACCCATTGTATATATACATATATATATATATATATATATATATATATATATATATATATATATATATATATATATATATATATATATATATATATATATGTCCGTGCATGTGAGTACGTGTGCGAGCATATTTCATCATATTTATGAATTTGTCCATAATAAATTCATATATATATATAATTATACACACACACACACACACATATATACATATATATATATATATATATATATATATATATATATATATATATATATATATATATATATATATATATATATAGTTATGCTGTCAAGGTCAAGATGAGAATAAAAATGAATCGTGTTTGATGGCTGCAAAGGTACGGATACGGTGCTGAGGGTAAACGATAAAAGAGACTGTGAAAGAAGGCAGGAAGTAGAGATGATGGAAGGAAGTCGAATCTCGGTGTCTCTTGGGAAGATGTTTATGCTCTATAACATCAAAAAAGAAACAAGAAAGGCTTTGCTGTTAAGAGCAATGGTCAATATAAATATCTCTGTCTCTATCTAGAACGCGGATGGAATCTCTCAAATACGTAATGTCAGTTATCCGTCTTAAAATTAGAAACGCCATGAAAGTATAAAAAATATAAGAATACATTTTTATAGCAAAATAATCATTACAATTTTAAAGCAAAGTGACGTAGTTTTATAGCATAATTTTCAATTATACATTTTATAGCAAAAGGACCAACAGTACAATTTTACTGTAGTTGAACGCATATAATTGCGTTCAAAATTTATTTAACTGAAGCCATAAAACTGTGTTCAAAATATTTAGATTTCGGCATTAAAAAACCCATAGAGGTTAATATGCCGCTAAATAAAGTCGACCAACCGACCAAGAAAATTAAATGTCGGTATTAAAAGTCGCTATTAAGTTCCAATATATAAATATCGGTATTAAATACAATATATATATATATATATATATATATATATATATATATATATATATATATATATATATATATATATATATATATATATATATGCGTGTGTGTGCTATATATATATATATGTGTTATATATATATATATATATATATATATATATATATATATACATATATATGTATGTGTGCGTTTGTGTGTGTCTGCGTATGTGTGTGTAGTGTGTGTGCACTGGAATTCACAGAGGTTTTTATAACGCAATTGGACTCTACTTTGAGTAATAAGAATGTATAATTACTCTCTAAGCTTACCAGATGTATCCTGTTGAAATCGATCATAAACGAAAATGGCATGTTCATCATAAATTAATCATAGCTATAGACCTGAAGCTCATGAAGGATTGAAATAAAGTTCATATATATATATATATATATATATATATATATATATATATATATATATATATATATATATATTATCTTGGAATAATATATATATATATATATTATTCCAGGATAATTTTCCAACTTATTCAATGATGATCACAGAAGCTTGGATGGGAGACACTGTGGCATCCACCTTACTTCATGGACCTTGTTCCAACAGATTGTCACTGGATAACCACTTTCATTGGAAATCTTTTGCAAATGAGGTAGTGTTGTGGCAGGTACTCACATACATCGTTTCATCTGAGGCAATTTATTCTTAGCACAAGTGCATTTTTCATTTGGAAAGCACGTTAGCAAAAGATGATCTTCGCCCTCTCTAACCTTCTAACTTTCTGTCCTGGAGTAACAAGGTGTCTCACACATTTCACGTACGATTTAATTTTCAAGTCGTTTTTCACTTCTCTTTGGACTGTCATCGTTGAAACTACTCTCTCACGTGCCAAACGTTTTATGAATTGTGTTGGATCTTTTCTAAAAGAAATGATGATCCCTCTTACTGTTGTGACCTCCTGATCCAGTTTTCTTCTCTACAATTTTTAAACTTATTCGCCGTTCACTCGATTGTTATTGAATGAACTTCGAAGATGGAAACTAAAGTATGAATGTTGGTACTGTTACTGAAGGCCTGAAAGATCTTTTCCTCTCACCATTGCTCAGTTGGGAATACAGTGTGTCTGACACGAAACAATTTTTACCTGTTCTATTTTTAGTAGAATAAGGATTTTTCGATGATTCTTGCAACAAGTTATTTTAAAGATGGCTAAACGTCTTATCTGGAAAACTGGAAAAAGAAACTCAATACGTTTAGTGGTGTTTTAGATATTAAATAACATTTTATTTATATTTTATTTTTTATTATTTATTTATATTTTATTAATTATCTTTCACCAGTTAACAGATGTTTCACGCAGACGAATTTTTTTTAAAAATAGGGTCTTCTTTTTTTAACGCTCTCAAGATCTATTGCTGGTTCACGTTTTTCAAAAGCAATGATTCAGTGTTCCAACAGTTTGAAATAATTTCTTTCCGTTAATTTATTAAATTATTTACGTTCTTATATGATATAATATTCAATTTTATTTCCATGATTAGACTACAATTTCTGCCTCTGTTTCTGTTAATCATTTTTTTTAAAATTCTCCTATGGATTTTGACAAGAAAAAAAGTAGTTTCACTGTATGGGGCGAGACAGTTTTTTACTCCTGAATTTATCTTGCATATCTATTAGTCCACCATTCGTCTATGCGTAGAGTATTGCTGCCATATATAGTCCGGAGTCCCTGCGATTTACCTGGAGCTCTTTGATAAGATCCAAAGAAGAATCTGCAATATTATTTATATTGCCGTCGCGGTAAGGCGACGCTGATGCGCAGACCTGAGCACGTTTTTATGAGAGATCGCCAGTTGCCATTTGACAACATATTCTTTTGGTCAGATAAGAACAAAGTCGACATAATTGCCAATACCTATACGAATACTGTGTGTAGAGAAACCGAGCGAAGTTTAGTTTATCTTACACGTAAATTATTACAATTTAATAACTTTATGATTCAAAGCCACAACATTACGGCTCTCAGTCTGTGAAAGTAGCTCGATAACCATTGGCTTATGACAGTGGCCCCCAAACGGTGCGGCGCGCCTCTTAGGTGTTGCGAAAGAAGATAGCATGTGAGGTGAAAGACAATCAAATATTTAAAAATTCATATGCCAAAAATTAAATATGATTTCAAAATTTTAAATATTATTATGGATTACCTGTAATTGCATACATGAATCCCAGTATAAATAGTTATAAATAATTATTGACCTATTTTATCATTGTGTTAGTTTTGCATTATCTATATAATACTAAACATCTATGATTGCGTGCTTGTGTGGTGCGTGCGTCGTCCGGCGCATAATGATTTACGAGTTGTTTATTCAGTATCTATTTTTATTTTAACTTTCTTCAAGTGAACAGTTTTTTAAATCAAAATATTTTAAAGTTAAAGACAGATACAAAGAGATCCATATTTGCTGTTTCGTTCAGCTGTTTGTAGAGTAATTATTTACATTTCAGCTTTCTTCAAACAAACAATGTGAGTTTTGCAAATTGGAGGAGAGAGTTATCAATGATAATAGATCTGATTTCTAATCCATTTTACCCTATCTCTGTATTTTATTTTTAAATGTACGTTTTATCACATAAAATTTGGTGAATCGTAAGCAAATATTAATTCCGAAAATGTGACATAGAGGAAAAACGTTTGAGAACCACTGGTCTAAACTAAGATCTGTTTATACCGCATTTTACTATGATTTTTTATGTAGTGCGATAGGTTTATGAGTTCAGACATTGAATGAAAAAATATAATCGGCATCTAAAAGTTAGGTGTAATAATGTTTAAACTAAGAAATCAAAATAAAATTCAGGAATGTAGGCTGCACAGAAGAATTATCTTCACACGACTATCATCAGTAGATATGCGAGAATGATTTTTTAAATTATTTCACACCAAGCAAGACAGGGGTACCACTAGCACGCATGGGGTTACGGAGAGTGAAAGTGAGAAAAAAGAGTAGTATAGGAAGTGAGGAAAGGGAAAAAGGACAATGATCATGGCAACAGAAAATGACGATTGACATTGCATTTAAATTATTGAAGATTGTAGTTAGCGAGTTCCACGGACGGGAAGTACGAGGAAAGACACTGTTGGAATAGAAGTGGCAGTTACATTTAACTATTTCAACAGTAAATGAGTTGGAGCCAGATACCAATCTCATAGCACGCTTAAATTCATGTAGTCGGAGCACCAGGGAAAAAAGCTTTTCGGGGTAGTAGCAATGAAGATATATGTAGAAAAGACAGAGATAAGCTACACCACGTCTGTGAGAAAGTGTCTTAAGTCGAGAAGCCAATAAATTACTAAATAACGGAACAAATGAATGACAGAATGAAAAATAAGTGTAGCGCGTTTCGTCCACTATAAGTCATGTTTCCGTTGATGAAAACACATATGTAAGAATATTTGTTAGCATACTTACGGATGATAATGGGTATATCCCCATTTACATAAATATAGTAGTGAATACTGTATATTGGTGATTCGTATCCAGCTGTATTGGTCAAACTCTCTTCCTCCGAGCAGGGAGCATCCCCGGACGAGGCTCTGTCGAGTATCGTCTCGGGAAAAAAAAAACTGACCCCCGTTTCAAACGGGGTCTACGGTGAATTTTTGGCCGAGGCTAGGGGCTAGGATACTTCACATTAAATTTGGTCTTTTGCCACATCTGACCGCGAGGGGCGGTTGGTAGATATCCTGCAGTTGGAGAGTCATTGTGGAATTCACTTGACTACTTCTTTTACGCGCCGCTGGCGAATCTTATATGTGTTGTACGTGTCCTACGTATTATCCTTCATTACCAACCTTCGTTTGATTATTCTATTCCGTAACCTTCCCTAGGTTACAACAGAACGGGAGGGTAAGATTTAAAAAAAAAACACTCACAAGCCTTGGCTGCAACAATGCACCGACAGGAAACGCCGTAGATGCTGGAAAGCTGAAATTTTAAATAGTTTAATTTAATTTTCTTTTTCTTTTCTTTTTTTAAAAAAAACGGGTTTGTGCATGTTGTCTAGCCGGTCTCATTCTGTTTCCTTATGCTTTGGCTATTATCAATTTTATTAAGTATCCCACATAGTAATGATAGAAGATCGGCCAAGAAATTCCAATATTTGTAAAAACCTGGGCGCAAATTTGCTGAGGTAATCTAGCGATCAAAGTAATTTCTATACACTTTCGTCTTAGAATGTTTTTCTCCTTTAATTAAAACAACATTTTTCAATCGAAATTACAATAATATACCTATTACATGGTTTAAGAGGGTGTATATGTTGGCCTATTGAATTTAGCCTAATTCCAATAATATACCTATTAGCCTAATTACAATAATATACCTATTACATGGTTTAAGAGGGTGTATATGTTGGCCTATTGAATTTAGCCTAATTCCGTTTATACCGAGCTGGCCTAGCCTAAAATATCAGTCAGTTATGTGCCATGCGTGATACACGATTAGGTGATCATGTACCTTTCGATACATGATTGACGAGGCAGATTTTTCCCTAGTAGTTTGTCATTTCTTTCTGCGGTAGATCAGTGGCCATTCAAAGTTATAGAACCCGGTCTGTCTTGTTATTTACCCATAGCTGGGGGAGAAGAAGAGGATTCATACCTTTCCCAAGGGTATTAGCATGTAAGTGAATGTAATGGATTCGACTGGAATTATACCCCGGGTACAAACAGACTAGAATAACGCCGGATATAGTGTGAATTGTTAGGGCGGTTTGGTTCAGGTCGACCGATCAGCACCATCCAATTCTTTCACCTGATCTTAATTTCCAGCTAAAGTTTTTGGGTGGATTTACAGAAACTCGAAAACTGATCGAAGAATTTGGATTTAGTTATTCAACGTCCAAGAGTTCCATCCTCGTGCTGAATCAATTTGTCCAACCGATTTTAGGTTAAAATAGATATTTGACAAAAGACGGGAATTCTTGAGTGCGATCTATACCGCTCCTATGAGTAGGAGTCAAATCGTTCAATATTCGTCGCTAAAATATTTCCATTAATTAGGATAATCCAGTCTATTGCTTATTTCTCCACTGGTTCCGTCGATACGACGCTGCCTCGGCTGGTGAAGTCCAGCAGCACTTCTAGATTGTAAAAGCAAAAGAGACGTAAGTTTGGCTGAAGAAACGATTTTTATAAACATTATTGTGCCTGTAGCCTTTGGAAATCAACAAGTTAGTGGGTCGTTTTTGAATGAACAAGAGCGACCAGGAATTGGATTATCAGATCTACAGAGAACTTATCGCGAGTCCGTAAACACTCTCGACTGAACATTTTGCCGTTTTTTGTTTGTTTTGTTTTTGTTTAGTTTTTTTTTTGCGCTCGCGCGTGTCCATGTTACCTATCTCTTCTGTAACCTGCTTCAAATTATAATAAAGAGAATGAGGTGCGACAATTTTATTTTAATTCTTGGAATGGCACTGTAAAAAGAAATACTTGTTTTTGTTCTATGTCAGTTTCATCGTTTTACAAATATCGCGTTTCAACGCGTTATGTTGCTTTTCTAAATAACGCCTTCACGTACAACCTGTTCTATCGCTTTAAAGCGTTAGATCTTGAATTTTGTGACATAGTAATTGTGAGTTCAACAACTAGGTTGGTTAATGCGGAATTAGACTCAATGAAAGGAGGGTGAACAATAACTGAGTAAATTTTATTTTAAATGTACGGAATTGCACTGTGAAAGGAAAGTGTGTGTGTGTGTGTGTGTGTGTGTGTGTGTGTGTGTGTGTGTGTGCGCGCGCGTGTGCTATGTCAGTTTCATCACTATTTTTTTAAATATCGTGTTTTCACGCGTCATGTCGGTCTTTTTTGAGAGTCGCTTTATGCCGTGTCTTCTAATGTTTTAAAGTGTTGTTTGGTGAAATTGATGAAAGTAATTGTGAGTTCAATCTCTGGGCCAGTTAGTGCGGACCTAGACTCAGTTGACAGTTGATGAGTAATAACTGATTAATACTAAATACGAATAAGACGTTATATCTCAAGATAGGCATCGTCGCCCCCCATTGCACTAGAGATGGGGGACCGGTAGTCATACCAATGTCATCGCAACCGACAGTTGCAGGTGCTGTGCAATTTTTTGTCCTTACATCGAGTGTACGAGCTTTCGTTTTCCATGTAAAACCCGACCTTGTGTCATATGGACAGCGGGGCTCTTATAGCCATTGATTAAATAAAGTGTATGTTAGAAATTCCCTGGTGGCCATGCTGATCCACAGATACATGAAAAAGACTGGAGGGCAAAACAGCCGAAATGTCGTGATAATAACAAAAAAGATAAAGAAAATAGCCAGAGTGTAAATCAAGTAAATGATGATAACTCCTCATCCTAGAAAAATACAAGGAGCATATTTTTCGCTTTCATTTGTATTTTTTTATTCTTGAATTATCATTCCGGTTGCTTTCAAGAAAAACCTGTTTGATCGTGGTTTACTTTAAAAAAAAAAATTTCCCTACTTCATTGTCATGAAAGGAAAAACTATTTCTCTGTTGGGGAATCGCTTGCTCCTTGTTCTTTGAACAAGGAAAAAATAAATATATATATCTTTGAATTGAGTGGTTCCATTGATCCAACAGGAAGCAAGTTAATGCTGGTGTTGCTAAGAGATAACATTGTTCAGAGAAACGTCCATTCAACTTCTCGAAAATTTTGCATTGCTGTCCTGTTTTTATTCAGTTCGTACGAACCCGGACGAAAGTATGTATAATTTATTTACTCCCCCTCCAATACAATTTCAGTAATCTTGCTTTAATCCTCCCCTTATATTAAACTTCATATTGTGCGTTCATATATGAATAATAAAACGTTAGAAAATCATTTAGCCTATATCGGCTGAGGATACCTAAAGGTTGAAACCATGGTAGCGTAATTAGCTGATATATATATTGCTTAATTTAGTGCGTGTACGGTGTGTTTGCGTGCTTTCTAACGGGCTATAAGACACTGCGTTAATATGTTTATTTTAAAATAAGTAAGAGCAACAAAGCAATAAGGAAAAACAAAGAAACAAATACCATTGGGCGAGTTTAGGAGTTCTCTATTGATTCATAGGCTTTGATCCACAGATTTTTCTGTTTCAACCGCTGTTCGTTTTCTTTGTTGAAGAACGATCAGATTATTTCAGTAGAAACCGGATTCTTTTGCAAATAACGGCAGAATTGAAACGGTTAAAGTCAAGATGAGAACGTGGACGATAATGGCTCTCCATATCTTCCTATCCTTTGTAGTTCTTAACAACATTCATCTTTTTGCTATCCTTCTCATCCCTTGATTGTCACCATTTTCCAAATGCTTGTTAGGTTACTCGCTGTTTTCCTCTGTCCGAATTATCTTAAATATACCCTTTGAGTGTCATATTCTCCAACTTCTCCTTCCTAATTATATGTCGTCCTGGGAATGATGATAGACTACATCCGGAAACATAGCCGCTGATCGGGAGCTTTTGTTGAGCGTGGAACCACCCCTTAATTCCTGTTGTTCCCAGGATCAACCCTTTAGGGTCTTAGCTATGAGCAAATAATTAACCACCAAACTGAGGTAAAACAATATAAAAGTATGAGAATAGATTTTAATAGTGAAAATATCAGCACTACACTTTTGAGAAAAAAAACAAAAATTGTCAGCAATGCATCTGATTCTCGACAAAAATCCTCTTTACAAAAAATACGTTCATGAGACCTGATCTACAAACTGATATCTTACAAAGAATACATATTCTATACGAACCTATCCTAACAATTCTATCGGCATTAAATAACCCACTGATGTTGATATGCCGTAAAACAAAATAAACCATAAACCTGATGTTATGTCCTAATGCTTACAACTAGCAATTTCAACTTTAAAATGATAAGACCTATGATACTTCTCGCCATTCTGTCCTTGATCAATTCCTATGCCGGTCATTACTGCCGCAGGTCGTTGAAGTGGCCCTCCCGGTTTGTGTTCTGTTCTGCCTCTTTGTACTTTTTTATCACACAGCCGGCAAAGACTAAGTGGTCATCAGCAATCATAGCGCTGTTTCTAACCACGGTCAAGCTATGTCACAAGGGAGACAAACCCAAACAATATTCTTTGCAGACGAAATAAAAGAAGACAGGAAATTCTTCGCGTTAGTTTTCTATGTGGTTTATATCGTTCTCTGTATATCTCGCCGGAGTCAATCCTTCAAATCTACAAATCAACCATTCGCCCTTGAATGGAGTATTGCTGCCGTATATGGTCTGGAGCCCCTTCTGTTTGTCTCAAGGTCCTTGATAAAATCCAAATACGGATATGCAATGTAATTGACCTTGATCTGGCATTTCGTCTGCAGTCGCTCTCTCACAGACGTGCCGTTGCCTCCCTCTATCTTTTTTTTACAAATACTTTCACAGTAACTGCGCCAATGAGCTGCTTTCGCTGGTTCCCAGACTTTATGAATTTAAGCGTTCAACTAGGCTGGCGTCTCGCTCGCACCCTTTCCCTGTCGAAACTATTAAATATAGCCGTCTCTTCTACTCCAATAGCTTCATGGCTCGCGCTTCTCGCTTGTGGAACTCCCTCCCCATTTCTTGTTTCCCTGATAGCTACAATATCCATCTATTTAAATGTAATGTCAATCGACGTCTCCAGATGCCCTGATCTATGCCCTATCCTTCTCTTCATCCTTTCCTCTGTCACACCTCTTTGCTCTCGCCCTAACTCTCTGTAAACCCTTGCGTGCTAGTGGCTTCCTGCCTTGTTTGGGATGAAACACTTTTTAAAAAAATTAACCTTCCCACTTTGAAGTCTATCGTGACACTTTGCTCATTTTAGCTAATTCTGGAACAAGTCGGGAATTCTCTTTGGCAGCAAGGCACGTGAGCTTCCACAGCGTGGTCGTCTCTTGTCGTCTACTTTTCCACTTGGCTGCCCTCTGTTTTTATCGCGTCAGCGCTTTGATTATATTGACTCTCACCCAAGACTGACATGGGAACTGACGCGTTTGGGATGCCGGGGCTTCCCCTGTCTTCCAACAAGAGTTCTTTGATATCTGGTTTCAGAAAATTAAATATCCTTCCAAATTTGGGAGACCCTTTTTCTATTGGCAGTGGTTGCAGGCACTGACCTTCTCCGATAATTCTTTCCCACGGTTGTCATCTTGACAAATTCGAACGGGTTGTACATATACTTTGGTCATTAATTGTATTTATTACTGTAATTATCGTCAGCACGTTTTCTCAGTTTGCGGTTTTGTCTTTATAATCAGAAATTAACCATCTACTACCCCTTTATCGTAATCCTCATATCTTAATTTCACTTAGGTGAAGTATAAAATCCTTTCTCTGGGATTGTTTTTAGAATCTCCTGATTTGTTACAGCAATCATCAATCAGTTTTTCTCTATTTGCCTTCGCTTTAAAATTACCAAATTATTTCTCCTTAATCGACCTTCTTTTCTGCTGGTGCTTAGATTTTCGCAACTTCCACTTTAAGGCAGTGCCATAAATCAATTGTCAGCCCAGCTTTTTCCAGATGGCCTCTTTGGTAATATATTTCCCCAAAACAATAAAGTCACTTTCTTCGAGCCGTATATGCTTAAAAAAATAGACTTTCAAAAATAAAACCAATTTCGCTTCTTCTCTTATTTTATCTATCGTTCCATTCTTTAACCTTTTTTCTTTTTCCAAGTTATATTTTAACTTAACCCTTTTTCGTTCTGTTTCAAACACATATTCCAACTTAGCCTTTTTTTCATTTACCAGTGTCACACTATGTTACAAACTGCAAATCGAGTACTTCGCTAAAAAATTGCGTAAAGTCGAGGTAACAATGGGGAAAGTACATCAGAACAATTAATATAAAAATATGTATAGAAAAGACACAGGGAAGCTACATTACGATGGTGGGAAAGGGACTAAAGCCGATATGCAAGGTCAGCACCGATAAAACTGGAGATTCTTCTTTCAATTTTATCAAGAATCTGTAAATAACAGAAGCACCAGGCCAAAAAACCCAGAAAAATTCAGTGCACGGAAAAATGGTACACTTTAAATGTGTGGGATAGGTTCTGCGATAAAAATTCCCTTACAAGTTACAATGAATATATAGCAGCTGATTTAGCAATTAATTCAATATAATCTTTCCACTTCAGGTCAGTGGAAAACGTTGGTCCAAGAAAATACAATGAGTGACTCTCCTGGAGGTTAGAATCAGACATGCGAAAAAGATTTCTAAGCTGATTAAAAGTGAGAAGTTTGTCTTAGCGGTGTTAAAATTAACAAGCAATTTCTTGGCCCAGTTAGCATCAAATTGTAGGTCATTTTTTAGAACAGCTGCCATTATCGAATCCATCAGACTTACCGTTAAGACAGGAATAATGGTTGCGTCATCAGTGTTGATACTGAGTTGAGAATTGGTAATATCGGGAAAGTACTGGATGAAAATTAGGAACAATGTAGTTCCATGGTTATAACTCTGAGGGAGAGTCCATTAATGTAAAAAGATATAGAAGAGTGGCCATTCAAGACAACATTCATTTCGCTAAGATAGATATAAATACATCTATGACTTTTCAAATTGTGAACAAGACCAGCACACCAAAACCTGCCAAATATCTTGGAGATATACAAAGCAACAGCTCATGCTTCACTATCTTTATTTAAAGTGTGATAGACATTTTCAGTAATAAGCATTAATACATTGGGCTAGAGAAGCGAAAGCCATATTGATTTTTGAAAGAAGATACAGCGAAGTTAGATTCTTAACCAATTCGGAGTTGATTAAAGCTTTTTGTAATTTAGCAAAAGGAGGTAGAAAGCTAATAGGAGAATAATACAGTTAGCTTCAGTTCATAAAGACTGGAACTGCAGAAGATGAACGTTTCATAAGGACTATTGAAGGGATACTATCAAGTTCACATGCTTAGTGGGGATGCAGTGTAGAGATAATAGCAGAAACCATTGACGGAGTTATATGCATATCGCTCAATAGAAACTCAGTTCTAAGTGAAAAGTCATTCAAAAATACTCCAGGTATTTCGAGTAGAATTGGAAGAAAATTTACGAGCCAAATATCCTGCTTTATCACCGGAAGATGACAGTACTTCAAATTGATTGAAGAAGAGATGCATAAGAGACTTACTCTTATTTAACACACTAATACAGAGTAGTAACGAGAACCAAAGTTTTAAATGTTATGCATGCCTCATTCTATCAGCGAACAAAGACTTTGCCTCTTTGCGGACATTTTACAATTATTACGAGTGAACACAAAGACCCGTCTGTTGTAATCGGAACAATCATTGTGGTACAGCCGGAAGAAGTGTTTTTTTGTGAGCTATAGCGGTTAAACAGGCAGGTGTGAACCAAGTAGAAGATTGTGTTTTCCTCTGCTATTTCCAAGAACGCACAAAAAGCATTAATGTCGACTTTTACCCAAGAAGAAACTTAGTGTTATAATTGAATGTTATAAACTTCACACCAAGGTGTGTCGCAAAGAAATGGATCCCAATCAGTACGCTGGTAACAGAAAGAAGTTTTATGAAATAGTAGTTTCATGCCTAATAGACGAGTCAAGAGAAATATCAACAGCTGCTACAGCGTTATCCGAATTGGCAAGACAGATTCGCGATGCCCGACAAAAGCCAGGAGAGAAGATTAGGAACGAATGACTGTTGATCAGAATTAATAGGGAAACGAATAGGGAAAACTACGACTAGACGGAGAGATTGAACAGCAGAAAAACTGAAAGTCTGAATGACTGGTAACATCAGTCACATTAAGTCACTTTACATGACTGCCTTACCATCACTGTATGTCCAATGAGTGTCCAAATCACTAAGCATTATTTCCTCATTATACGCCCGAGAAATTTAGGCTGCTTTTTTCTATTTCTAAGTATAAGTATACCTTTCGCTTCCATTTTTCTTTAAACTTCATCACATGTTCAGTCTATAGTAGAATCACATTTCTGTTGCTTCAAGCCTCTTCTTCATCTATGAAGAGATTGTCCAGCATTCACTGCTACATAGGAAAACCGATATTACATAACAGTTCAGCAGTCTTTTTTTTGTCTTTTTTCTTTTTTTTTTTTTTGCTGTTTTTTATAATTTACGCCAATTCGTGTAGGCGGGCCGATTTTTCGATTAAACGCTCATCTTCAGCTAGGACATTGGCAGTTTTCCGACACTTTGGAATAATTGGAACTTCTCCATGCACAAAGAATTGATCGCTGTTTCTTTTAGCAGAAATCTAGATCGATAGTTCTGCTACTAAATGTAATACAGTATCTTCACTAAACCTGTGAAAAAAAATGACATAGTTTAGAACATTTTCCTGCATGGTTTAATGCTGAGCTTCATGGAGGAAAACCATACAGGGTAACTACATAATCTGAATCTTCACAATATCAGCTTGCCACTTCTGGGCGCATGCAATCATGACTTTCCACAGATTCCTTTTCCTTTATGTGTGAACTGCCATAGCTTCTTGGGAAATATTGTGGGAGTAGTTTCTCGTTGCCGTTTGTAGAATTACTGGCTGCAACCAAAGATAGAGAAACCAGTCTACTATACTATTTAATCCATAACAGGGGGAACTACTACTACTACTATTGCTACTAATGTTAATTTAGAGAAATAACTGAGCACAATTCAAGAGACTTTAAATGACTTTTTGTCACTTGAAATCCAGTAATATATGTCAGATGCTTTTGTTGTGAATATATGACTGCTATATTTCTTTTAAATGTCCCGTCATATCTGAACGTAGGTGATTACGGCTCTCCACAGATTCGTTTTCTTTTTTTATCTGTGTAATATTTTGACGTCTTCGGAAAGATAGTGGAGTAGATTCCTGTTGCCTACACTTCTTTATTCAGAGTTTTTCGAATAGCCGTTGCGGACAAGAGATTGGTTCATGCCTTTTCCCGACTGCATTTGTTAGAAAGTGAGTTCATCAGACCGGTGCGGATGTTGAACTCGGCTCTGTCATTCCCCTTTCAGTGCCGATAACCGTTAGCCTATACGCACATACATCAGTGTGTTATTGCGGTTGTTAAAGTTTAACACATGCACACACCCATATATACACCGTAAGGCCCAGAAAGAAATACACACATTTTTTCAAGTAGAATAACTTTCGTTAAAAATAGAGATATTTTGAATCGGTTTGTGTTATTCGGCCCGGGAATTGTCTTCTATAGCCCCTAAAAATGTTTATGATGTAACGCCGTAGTTTTCCAACTCAAGCCACAAAAAAAGGTAATTCGTGCGCGGGTAAACGTTGACGATAAGCTAATGGCGGACTGCTGAAGAATGTGAATCATAAAAATAAAATTTATCAAAAGGAACGGAGAAAATGCGTTCTTTATTTAAATAATTCCGTTTGTTTTGCAAATATAAAGCTTTTCTCTGTTGAATAAAGTTACAAATCATAGCAACACATTAACCGTGCTGGAAAATAAAACTATGTTCTGGTCCAATCATGTTCAGATAATTTCAGTATAAATCCTTATTCTTGAACTCTTCAGCAAACAAACATTTCTGTATGTATGCAAATGGTAGTGTTGGAAGTGACTCCATTTTGCGCAATTTCTACTAGACTGTACAGATGTAGAAATGACATGGAGTTGCAATACATATATCCTTATATATTGTAATAAAAACATCTTACACCGGGTAAAAAGACTGATTTCAGAGGTAATTCTACGTGGTGTATTGGTTAGCAAGAATGAATCGCTAGAAAAATTACGACTGTATCCTTAATCCTATCTTCCTCTGTCCCAAACTTTGAGCCTTGTGCCACATCTAAGCTACGCTTTGAAAATCGCCATATCATAATTTTCAGTTGCATTTTTTAATTTAAAAATTATTTTTTTGTATTTTCAAATGAATAAATAAGAAATCCCATGCAACAATGTGTGTTAACTACTGTCATCTGTGATAAAATTCTTTTTTTTTCTTCTAATCTTTCCTCCTAAAATAATCAACCTTTCACCATTTCTATGGAAGATGCTTACGCGTGTGGACTTCTGTGATGAAAATGGCTGAGACAGCTTCAGCGAAAAATTACCTTGAATCTTTTTAGTAGTGCGGCCCGCCGTATGTTGAGCCATATCTGATGCGACCCACTGTCCATGCCTGACTTATTCATTTCTTTATTAAAGTTTCCCATATTTGTAAAGACAACTAGATCTCGAGGTCATTTCGTACTCGCCGATTTAAACTGCGTCAGTTACCGGATGACAGAGAAAAGTCATTGTTTTCATCGGTTCCAACGCATCAGTTACTATTAATTACTAATGCTCAAAGAATGCTTCTTGTATTTTTGTATACCTGCGCGCCACGATTAATGCGCCAAACAAAACAAGGGAGACTTACGTCCACATCACGCTGAAACACCGGCTTCTGTACATCACCGAAGTTAAGAAACGTTATGCCTGGTAATTAAATGGGTGACGGCTTAGGAATACCAGGGACTGAAAGCTTCGATGTGCGTTATGGATAATGAATCGGAATTGTTAATGGAAGAACCTAGCTCCAATTCCATATTTACGCACAAATGCCATTAGGAAATGTATGAACTTTCAATGAAGCCTGTGGGTCTTGCTGAAGAATCTTATGGACTGGCGGTTAAGAATCACAAAGAACTTTACCAAATACAGTGTAACCCGGATATAAGAGAGTTTTCGGGACCGGAGAAGTCTCTTATATCCGGGTTTATCTTATATCCGGGTTTGGTCTATTTTGTTTTATTAACACAGGCTCTAATTTGGGACCAGAGAAAATATCTCTTATATACGGGTTTCTCTTATATCCGGGTCTCTTATATCCGGGTTACACTGTAACAGAAACGTCTCTTTCCCCCTAGCAATGTTTTAATTAGTAAAACTTGTATGACTAAAAAAAATTCTTGCAAAAAAATTTTTCTGAATTTAAATAAACGGTTGATAAGCTGTAGAAAATGTAACCTTTCAAAAAAATTAATATGCCCAATCCTAGTTTAGATTTTGTTTCCGTATTTTTTGGTGAAGAGTGCTACAATTTTTACTGGACGAGGTCTTAGTTGGCCACCCTTTTGTATCGTGAGGAGTTCGTACTTGTTATGCCTGATTACGGTGAAAATGAATCCAGCGTGTCCAATAAAAATTAATTCAACATTTTCAATAAAAATTAATTTCGACACTTCTATGTACCTGCGAACAGATAGTTAAAATGAAAGAAAACATTGATGTACAGAGCCTAGTGTGTGTGTGTGTGTGTCTTTGTTGTTCACATGATTGGCTAAAATTAAAAATACGACTTGCCGGGAGAAGAAAAAAAACTCCTGTTGTTTTCGCTACTACGTCCCGAAAGAAATTTAGGGCCTAGTTCTTATAACGAACGACACCTAGCTGGTAGTTGAGATGGAGTTATCTACACAAAATCATTTAAAACCGATTTTCTTAACTTCAGAATTTTCGCCAATCCGGGTAAATGCTAGGCTAATGTTCCCTAGCTGCACAAGCAGTAAACAACTAAGTAATCGCCCACAAAACACTTGTACGATTTTCAAAAAGACAAAACAAAAGATGGCGCTAAAATACTTTATACTAATCTAAAAAGTATCTGAAGAATCGATGTTTTTACGTAATAGTCCATGGATACTTTAAAGCAAGCTTTATTTAAGCTACACTTTGGGTGCGTCTCCGTTCAACCAAAATGGCACCTTGGTCTGCACGAAAAATATTTGACTAGAAGCGTAATCTTTATCCCGATAAATCCATTAGCAGCTAAAACGATATGCCACATTTTTATTTTTTTTTAACCTTTGTAAATCTTTGATCTTTAAAAATAGGCAGACAGGTTTTGCTTTTTAATGTATTTATGCGCCAACAACAACAACAATAAACCTTGTATCTGCGGAAAATAACCCCTTTTAGAATGAGTCAGCAGATATCTTAAAATGGGCATATCATCAAAGACGTACTGTGCTACTAACGCAATTGCAAACACAATCCGTTTGCAAAGATAAGAAGAAGAAAATAGCAAATACAACTTTGAATATCGGTCACTGACGTGAATGGGGGGGGGGGTAAGTATTTTAAATAAAAGTCAAAATGCATATTTTTGCTTATTTAAATAAATGGGTTGGTATAAAAAATGAGCAGGGTGTGGGATTCAGCTGAAAGGTGGGCTCTTTTTTTATTGCCAACACTTGAAAAATCATGAAAATGTTTGGAAACAAGGTGCATAGGGGTGCTAATAATCTTTTCACAATGAAGCATCAACATATTTTCAATTTTAAGTCTGTAACACTAGAAGGCATCCGTTTATCTCGTGAAATAAAGGTAGCACCCTGTTTGGTCAATGTTCAGCCCTTTGGTGGTGAAACTGGACTGACCTCTCTAGCACACTCGATGAAAATAAAAACCTATTTTATTTTGTACCAACAGATAAGTTTTAGGAATTGTATGATATAAATATGAAAGGTATCTGCTTTATTTTGAAGTAAAAGTAATTTGATGAAAATAAACTTGTATTTAACAACTTGTTTGTTTGTTGGTTTGTTTAGTGGCATATCAACTCCTTATGGGTCATGTAATACCGACATTCAATTTTCTTGGGCACATTAGTAATTTTTTTTTTCCAAAATGTATTGCTGGTTTTATACTATAAAATGTATTTTTATACATTCATAGTGTTTTTACCCAATTTGGGGGGTTAACTATCTGCCTATAGTGCTACGACCCGAGTCAGGGTAGATCGGAGAACAACAGGTGGTTTCACGCTCCTCAAAGCCTCCTGATCAAAGGCCTTGATGCCGGGTGTAGTTTATCGTCATACACAGGACGTGTATTTAACAAGTAAATTCTATGGAACATTTATGTACATTAGTAAAATAACTAATAATAAACCATTTGAAAATGGACCCCGGTGGACCCCAGTAATGCTACATGAACTCGCAGGTTGCATATGACTCCCAGTTGAGAAATAGTGCCCTAGACGAAGTGCTGAGGTACATATACCCCAGATGTATTGTTTGTCATTCTGAAATTGTATTAAACGCAGGATTTAGAAATATCCGGGTGGTAGTTTCTTAATTTTCAAAATTTGAAGAAGCGTTTATTCGAGAGACAAGAGTAGAATAGACATATTAGTAATATTATTTACAATATTTACATTGTTCGGACTGTTGTCCTCATCTTTGTTGTCATATTCACGACGTTTAAACCTAATGTCCCAGTAAACATTTGACAAGAGCTCATATTACAATATTTTATAAGTCACCAAAATTCATACGTTGGAAATAGCCTAATGGATAAAAGTGTTGGTTGAGTTAATCCAGAGAGTTATGAGTTCAATACCTGACCACAGCAGCGGTGTACAAAAACTTTTTAGAGTCTTTATACACGTCTGAGAGAGTTGAGTTACTAAACAACTGAAACTGAGATATCCGGAAGAGGCATGGCATGTAGAAATAGAACAATCTGCCCCGGTGGACAAAAGGTTCGGTTGCAATCCCAATCACCTCGACGAACAA
The DNA here is from genome assembly GCA_964036315.1 of Acanthosepion esculentum. NCBI lineage: Eukaryota > Metazoa > Mollusca > Cephalopoda > Sepiida > Sepiidae > Acanthosepion > Acanthosepion esculentum. Next base: position 104,410,143 of record OZ038476.1, on the reverse strand, counting down.
TGAGAAAGGGTCTTCAAGAAAGATAAAAGTCGGTGATCAGGAACTTAAAATAGTGACACGATTCCAATATCTTGCATAGATTACTAGCAAAAAATAGAAATAATTACAGAGCAACAAAAATAATCACTGTCAATGCAAAATGACAAAAGCATGTGGAAAGGCAAAATCATCTGCCTGATCTCATATTTTAGGCTGTTGCGTGCTCTGACCTTCTCAGTCTTTCTGTATGACGTTTAATTAACAGATGGATTATAGCAAAATATCCAAATTATAAATGAAAACTATCTTGGACATCTACGTCGACCGGATCACATATGACACACTGCGAGACTCCATCGGACAAGACAAAGGGCAGTTGGAAGACTTAATATCCACGGGTAAGAAGAAGAAAATGAAATGGTATGGCCATTTCGCCAACAATCCTTCTGCTGCCATACTACAAGGTACACTTTAGTCAAAAGGAGAAGAGGTAGATAGAGCAAAAATAGACTGACAAGGTCACTGAGTGTACTGGAAGATCCTTCCCAGAGTTTCAGACATTGCCCCGCAGCCAAGATAAGTGGATGTAGCTGAGCCGATGATCGAATGAGGTCGTGGGTCATAATGATGATAATGACGATGACCGTGAAAGTAATTAATAATAATTGTGTATATATTCATTTCTTAAGAGACATTATCACACAGATGTGAGATGTTTATTTACACCTATTATGAATACATTTTTATTTATTATGAAATTGTTCATAGGTCGATTGATTGATATCTTTTTTACAGCTTAGCAGCATTTTGCAGATTATTTAAAGTCAGAAAATATTTTTAGATTTACTGAAACATGTCCTACTATTTAACCCATAGCTGTGGGAGAAGAGGTGAAAAGAGTATTTACGCGTAAGTGAATATGTTATTAAACCAACTGGAAATGGACCTCGGCTTTCCGAATTCCAATTCCGAGCCGTTATCCTTTAAAACACCCACACATCCAAGTTTACAGATCCTGATATTCCAAAGTAGTCACCCATCAGCAATTATTTACTGATTGAAATATTAGTAATTAACTCATATCTCGGGGAGAAAAGGTGGAGCCATACCTTTCCTAAAGGTAATTGCGCGTAAGTGAAGATAACCACTGGAGTGGACTTGGAACTCCGCTAACCGAATTTCAATTCCAAGCCATTATCCTTACACCACCCGCACACTCATGCTTACAGCACCTAGTATTCAGAAGCGGTAACCCATCTATTATGGGCAGCCTCGACGTTGTTTGACTTCGGTGATCGTACGAGAACCGATCTTTCAACGTGATATGGATGTGAGCCTATACATAGATAAATACATTACTTTTTTTTTACCAAATACAATTGCCGTCTGGAATAGACATGCCGGTGGGTATTTAAAACTTATAAGCCGGTCGGTTCAGATATAAGTTTCTCCGTTATTTTTTTTTATGTACGTTCAATAATCTAGAACAAAATAATCATGTCTTGGGATAATTATTTGAAAAATTGGAAGCGAACCGCTCAAAATAAGCAGTATGCCGATTTCGGGTTAGAGGTTACTGAAAGAATTGATTTAATCATGACGGTACTTGTATTTGGCACACAAGTGGGCTAAAAATAAACATCTTTATGGCATAGTCTGTGCATACTCGAGTGTCCGACTGGTACATCTATTAAAGCAGCTGCACACATACTTTAATAACATTTACATTCACATAGACTTACAGTCATATAAACTTACGTATTTTTTTATTCATTTCACCCCGAGAAAGGTGATAGTGCTACTAAGACACACTGGTTTGCTGGAAGTGGAAGAGAATGCGAAGACTTTAGTGAGGAGAACGACGATAAAGACAAAAGTTGCAGGAAAATAAAAATGGCGATGGACGTTACATTTAAATTTTTGAAAATTGTAGGTGGCGGGAAACAAGAAGTCGGAAGAGATTTTCACACGTGAGAATTGCGAGAAAGAAAACTATTCGAATAGAACTTGCTGTTCCATCTAGCTACATCATCATTAAAATGTTGAGACCTACCAGACAATCTAGTAGTACGCTTACATTCACGCGGTCAATGTACCTAGGCGGAAAGCTCATGAGAACAACTTGTGGCAGAGAGCAATTGTCACCTTTGAAATATTAATAATTATAGTAATATAGATTTTTGTTTATAGATGAGAAAAATAATCCGTGGTGAAGTTTGTGCCCAGAGAATCTGTGCTTCGTCAGAATTATTAATATAAAATGTCAAAACAATAGTGTTTTTATGAACTATGGAATAACAATTGAGAAGAAGAGACTGTTCATTTAATCATGAAGGGGCAGAAGTCAGTAATCAGGTTGTATTCTAAGTTTACTAACACCCCGGATTTTTGTCGCTACTACAGTGTTTATTTAATCGCGAGTTTGTGCGAAAACAAATAGTTGAAGTTGAAGTTGGAATTAGAGCTGGGGAAGTTAGTTGACAGGCAGTCGACCAGACAGAGAGATAGGCAGTGAGAGTAAAAGCGCCCGCTTGCTGCTGTAATAAGGGAGGAAGTGAACTCAAGGTATCTGCAATATTGGCGCAGTACTGCCAGTGAACCCCCTTATATTCTGATAGTGAAATAATTACGGCAACTACTAAGAACAAAAAGGGTGAACCTGAAAACTCCTTCTCTCCTTTCAGAATTTTTTGCAATATTTTTTTTTCTGGACTTTATTTCATATACACTACTTTCTTGTTAAAGAAGCATTATTCTTTTTGTACCAATTTCTTCCTTATATACATAAACATAAATTTTTCTTTGGATTCGAATCGACTTGTTCATATTTGATTTTTCTGCTTGGCCCAATTCTCGCCCCACCGAACTTGCAAGTAGGCCAGCTGAATCTTCCGGGATCTATGATTTGTTAATTGCTCTCTAGAATAAAAAAATCACAACGTGGCTGGAAAGTGGAATCGAATCGATATTGTGAACCGAAGACTTTGATTGAACCTGTAATACTGGACCAGGACAGAACCAACGTACATCGATCCAGTGGGGTCAGGATAGGTGTGACAAACTTCCGTGAAAATATTTACAGAAAAGTCAGAGGGAAGCCACGTCACGATCATGGGAGAATAACTGCAATCGACATGACAGGTCAGGATAGATAAAATTGCAGACCCTTCTTTGGATTTTGTCGACAATCTCAAGATTTATATCAGGAGCACCAGACTAGATATGACGGCAATATTCAATGCAGGGTTGAATGGTAGATTTATAAATATGCAAGCTAGAATCTGATAAGAAAAGCAACTAGCTCGACACAGTGGACCAACCTTCTTAGCGGCAACTGATTAAATATAATCACCCCACATATTGTCAGTAGAAAACGTAAAGCCAAGAAGGTACAAGGAGTTGTTCTCCAGGAGGTTAGCATCAGCCATAATGGTGGTGGGGGGCAAAAACGGTTCTCTACGATGATAAAAGGATATTCATTACACGATTTCTTAAGAATAATTAAATGAAGCCAAATATCCGACCAGAGATACCAGAGCCCTGGAGGAAGAGGCCTGCATGCCAAACCCTGTCAAACGTCTTCGAGATATCTAAAACTAGACAGACATATTTCGTAATAACAATTAATATATTAGCCTACATTCAGATTCGATTAGAGCCTCTAGTACTTTGGCCAAAAGAAGAAAAATAGTAATTGGACGATAATTCGAGGGATCAGAAGATTCACCAGAGTTCTTAAATACGGGGGCTACAGAATAGTATTTCCAACAAGCTGGAACGCATGAAGCCGAAAGTTATTTTTGTTGTTTGAAGGGAACAGAAACACATTTCCTCAGGACAATTACAGGGATATTTTCTCCTGCTTTGTTATTCCTGGCTATCACGGATATAACATTGTTTACATACATATTTCTTTTGTTCTAATCAGTTCATACCTTTTCTATTATTAAGTTTTCTATTCCGTAATTATTTGAAAAGAATCTCACAAGCGATTTCAATGCACAACAGCATCTTCTCTCTTCTTTCTCTTCTTGAATAATTTTGCTTAGCATATCTACTTTTGGGGAAATGTGGAGTCATTGTATAATCGTTATACAGACAAGGTAAAACGGATGTCAAATTCCAATAGCGGGAGTCGGCCATTTTTGCAATTATTGTAGCAACTTGGCTAATGATACCATCACTTTCGTTGTATTGGAGATGAAATATTAGCATTCTTTTTAATGGATAGTTTCTTTCCCAATCACGAATAACGTCATTTGTTTGAATGATGTAATATTTGTTTTCGTGCGTGCAAGCTTAAATTGTTTATTTTATTTGTAGGTAGTTTGTATAATATGAATCTAATTTCTTCCTTACACCGAAGAAAACATTGAAAAGTGGAAATAAAAGAAACAAAATTTTCTGATGCCTATAATTAAAAATGTATGTCCAAAGATATATATATATATATATATATATATATATATATATATATATATATATATATATATATATATATATTGTTATCCACTGACAGACTGTTTCGCAGCTCATCAGTGTGGCTAGACGTCCGGTTGCCTCTAGCTAGGATCGGAACCCGACTGAATTGGCCTCAGTCGGAACTTCTACCACTAAGCCGTCGGCTCACGGCAGGAACGAATGTGAATTTTAGCGTGTTTATTTTTGGATTTAGATAAACACACAGCGACTGACAGTGACTCAATTCTGCCGAAGAGTCATGCAATATTAGCTTATTCTGAAATTGATTAAGTCCGACAGTTATTTAATATATTTTTATACATTGTTTTAATAGATACAATTGATTTAAGTAAATGCTGTTTTTCGTTTTTTAAATTATACATACATATATATTATTTTAAATTATACATACATACATACATATATATGTTTCGTTCCTTTACGCGAACATTCCATATGTTGAAGGAGTATCAACTTGCCATGAGTTCCTTAGTAACAAAAAATTACCTAACAACCAAATCACAGATATATGCCAATTAATAAATTTCCTTTTAACGCACAATAATTTTAAATTCAACAACAAACACTATTTACAGATTAGTGACACAGCAATGGGCACAAAAATGGCACCTAGTTATGCCAATATATTTTATGCACATTCTAGAAAGGAAGATAATAGACAATTCAGAATTTAAACCATTACATTATTTTAGATACATTGATGACATTTTCTTATTATGGACTCATGGATTAGAAAAATTAATTTTTTTTTTTTACTTTCTACAACAACTTCCACGATAAAAATTAAATTTACCATGGAGCACTCATACACATCCGTCCCTTTCTTAGACGTTATGATAAAATTAAACAAACATACACTTTCTACCAGTCTATATAACAAACCTACAAACCAACATAAATTCCTACACTTAACAGCTGTCATCCCCTTAAATTAAAAAAATCTATCGTATACAGCTCATTTCTAAGAATCAAACGCATGTGCTCAAACCATCAAGATTTTCTACACAACATTAATAACTTAACAAAACAATTCCTAAAATGTAAATACCCAATAAACATAATAAAAGAAGCACTAAATAAAACTATCCACATACATCGTAACACACTTCTCACATACATGAAAAATAAAAAAAACAATTGGATTCCGATGGTTTTTAACCACAATCAATGTTCCCATACACTTATTCACAATTTAAAAAAGGATTACAAGAACCTCCAGTTAAACAAAAAGATCAAAGACATTTTCGATAAACCACCCATAAATGCAAAGAAACAATCACCTAACCTATCAGCTATCCTCACCTCTACCAAATATCTAAACAATACAAACCAATCAGGAAATTACAAATCTAACAAACCTCGTTGCTTAGTTTGCAAACACTTAATAATCGATACTGTATTTTCTGTACCCAACACCAATATCAGGATACACCCACCTGCCTCACCTGTGATAGCCATAACATAATCTACTATTTATTCTGCACAATATGTCCCAATAGTGGATATATTGGTGAATCTGGAAATAATTTTAGATTTCGCTTCAACAATCATAAACAAACCATACGTCAAAACAATCCTTATTCCCCCATAGCTGAACATTTTAATCAACCAGGACACTCATTAGACAACTGTAAATCTTTATTGATAGATTCTGATTTCAGTTCCACATACACATGGAGAAAAAAAGAAAAATACTGGATTTTAGAATTAAATACATATAAACTAGGGTTAACTAAAGACTTGGATATTTTAAATCTTTATAAATATTTCAATACTTAAACATTTTTTTAGATATAGTTAAAAAAACTTTTACACAACATCTAAAAATATTATTACACTTAGATTTACGTTAAAAATATTCGAACACAATTGCATTCCATATCACGTGACGACCGCGTCTCGCGACGGACACTACTTGTAAACAAACCTCTAAAACCAGTTATTTCTGATTGAAGGCTACATGGTTCGCGTCTTGGACGGAAAGTTTTTTGTCCTTGAAGCCAGTCCCGTTTGTTCCAATGTGGTACCGTCAATGTCCAGGGATCAGCACTATGTGCTCTTGTGTCTGTTCGGTATTATGCGAATGGTGGTGTGGACGACTAGACAGAAGGGGTTTCACGCAGGTGAGAAATTTTCCTCTTTGCAACTGGTCTTTCTTTAGGCATCAGCTTACGGTTAAGATCAGGGCGGAGAGGGCGCGTCTCTTCTCGTGGAATTTCGGTAAAAAGGTGGGTGAAAGTTTCGCGCTTGGTGCGAGTGAGAGGTGCTGACCTAGAGTGGTTGTTGGACGCAACATTAGTCATCCCAGCCTTTTAAGGTAAGATAGGACATTTTCAGTTTCAGTTTTGGCCTCCTCAGGGCTAAATATTTTCCTTTCAACGTAGCTAAAGCATGCAAGTACATAAGTCCCGGTTTTTTGTCCTCCTTTTTAGTTTCTTATCTCCACCCCTCCCCACGTTTTAGGTGACAGATGTCTCTGTTCTCTTGATTTGTTCATCCTACTACTAATATTGTTTTGTTTAGTTTCTTGTACATACATATTTCGCATTGTATATAATCATTGGGTTTTTGTTTGTTCCCCATCCCTCGATGATTTTGTAAATAAAATTTCATGTTAGGGCTTTTCATCGAGAAAATGTGGTAATTTGGTGATTGTGGTGTGATAGCGAATAGTAAATGTGTTGTTATGGTGAAAGGAAAATTGTAAGTACGAATTGGTCAACGAATGAGACTAGTTAGTTTTGAGATAGGACTAGAGAAGACTAGTCTTTTTCCCCCTTCGCATTTTTAGCCCTTGTGGCACATTTTGTATTTTAATAGCAAATAAATATTAAGATCATCGTCGATCTGAAATATCAAATTACATATATATAAAAAATATAAATAAATACTTTCATAAAAAAACATTATATTTTTTTTAATTTACAACTTTTTAGTTGTTTATATATATATATATATATATATATATATATATATATGTGTGTGTGTGTGTGTGTGTGCGTGTGTGTGTGTGTATATATATATATATATATATATATATATATATATATGTTTTGAGCAATAAAAAATCTTCAAAAATTAACATTTTCAGAGACACTGAGTTGTATATTAATATTTTTTTCGTTTTATTATTTCAATTAGATTCCTCGACTAGTTTCGGCCAGCATGGGCATCATCAGGGGAAATAAATTCTGCTTGTTAGCAGTAGTGAACTAAATAAATGAATGACTTGATGGATAAAATGAACTTTTGTCTGTAGTTTTCATTTGTTTTTTGTTATTTTTTAACATGAATTTTGGTCAGTTTTTGTGTTGGTCAAACAGTCTCTTTTAAGTTGTTATTTAAGATAAGAGCTGGGTAGATTCATGCTGCTCCGAATTCCCTTGATCATTTTGACAATTTATTGGTTCCTGGAAAGGGGATGTGTCTCTGTTAAGTGTGTGTTATTTATCTGAAAAATAACTTGGGAGGTCTATTTTACCGAGACCGGTAAAATAACCTTAAAAGCATGATTGGCTATTTTACCGCGACCGGCAAAATAGCCTCTTCCTAAAAACAAAAATCTGGCATGGATGATTTCGTCATGAGGAAACGATGTATAAAACCTCTTAATATATGGTAACAAATTCTTATACGTGTAATTTCAGCATTTTCATTTTCATTTCAGTTTTTATATTTTAAGGTAGTTCGCTCTTTTTCTGCATTGATGACGATGTGTGTGCTGTATTGAAATTTTTCTGGGGAAAAATAATCGAAAATGAAGAAAATAATACTTTGGAGAAAAAAAAAACTTGTTCCTAAATGACAGGTTCTAAAAGACCAAATGCGCAGACGCACATCTGTCTGCTCGAGCTGTAGCGCTGTTTATTGAATTATGAGTTCTTTTTATTGACCATTATTTAAGGAAAAAGAAAAGAAAAAAATGTATTATTGGAGAAATGCTTAATAAGAGAAAATGTCTCACTCTATGACAGTTTTCCGAAAACAAGTGTCAAAATGAAAAAAAAAGTTGGAAAATGTAGTAAGACCAGCAAAACGATCACTGTCTCTAAACGCAAACTGGTTACAGACACGCACACCCAGAGAACACCTCCCTCCCCACTACACACTCACTCACATATATAAACACAGGTATGTGTATATGTATATATATATATATATATATATATATGTATATATATACATATACATATATATATTATATTATATATATATTCATATTATTATATATGCATACATATATATTCATATATATATATATATATATAAAAGTGAACATTGAAATAAACACTCAGAGGCGACAGGCTGTTTCATGCTGAACACAATCATCAGGCGGACTGACGATTGCGTCCAGCATGAAACAGCCTGTCTGAGTGTTGACTTCAATGTTCACTTTTATATTTATATTTACATACGCTCTATCTCTGATATTGAGCACTTTATCCCATAAATATAGCACACTTTAAAACTATATTTCTTTATATATATATATATATATATATATATATATATATATATATATATATATATATATCCGAATGTAGTCAGAACGAAAATAATATAGATTCTAACGTTCACAGCATTATATATATATATATATATATATATATATATATATTTATATATATATATATATATATAGATGTATGTATATATATGTATGTATGCATGTATATATATATATATATATATGTATGTATGTATGTGTATATATATATATATATATATATATATATATATATATATTAGGTAAACGTACAAGTTATTTCTTTCTTTAATAAATATAAAAATAAAAAGGCATATTTCTTATAAACATTAACATAATTGAATAATATGTCGTCTGTCTCCTTTTGCTTCTTTTCTGACAACTTTCACACCACTGCATAAATCTATCATCTCAGAACTATTTGTTTTATTAGTCTCAGCAAGCGAGATATATAGATTGCTCGCTAGCTCGATTCGGATCGACTGAAATCTATACATATACTTCCGTACACAATGGCTTCCGACTCTTTAATTGAGAATGACAACTTCTAACACATATATACATTGCCAATTTACACTGTAGCACTTACTTTAGGCTAAATTCTACATGTGCATCACAAAAAATACATTTATTTGATTAAAATCATATACAAAAATATATCATCATCTACAAAATAAAATCTCATACTCCAAAATTTAAAAAAAAATGTATATTATATTATAAATTAAATTTTTAATAAAATATGTGAAATATGAAAATATTACCAATAAATTTTTGTCTGAATTACATCACAGAAATTACATATATTTATATGTCAAATGTAAAAGACAATAGGAAATCTGTATTATAAGTCGACGTGTTTCGTCCATTGTGAAAATTTTCAATGCTAAAACAAAATGAATTTATTGAAAACAAAGTAACTATTAACAACAAACAAAATGTCCTTAGCAATTAGAAGAATTTAGAAAACGCTATTGTATTCATATTTCCAACGGAAAATTACGAAATATGAATATGAAAATATAAATACAATAGCGTTTTCTAAATTCTTCTAGTTACTTGAAATGCTGTGTGGTGTTCTGGCGGGAAGGATTTCATCTTTCATTTCAATCTGCTGATGCACCTGGCTTCTCTGATGATAAGGCGTAACACTGGTTGCAAAATCTATTCTGGTTTTACTGGGTTCAGCTCATGATATAAAGAGGACATTGTCGTCAAAATTACGCAAAAGTAAAAATAGCGGAGATATTACCAAAATTACACAAAAAATATCTCGAAATATTTAAGAGTAAATTTATTCAATAAAATCGCCATTTTGCTTTAACCACGGCTTCCAGACGACTTCGGAATCTCCTGCATCTTTTCTGGACGGTCTCCTTGTTTAAGTTGGTGAATGTCGCCATAATCCTTGCCCCCACTTCACCTTTGATGTTACAAGTTTTGTTGGTCTCTTATTCAACTGTGCCCCACATATAATAATCAGTTTGCAATCTGAGGAGTTCATTGACCAAATGTAAGTGATGATGTGGTTGTAGAAATTGTCTGGCAGCCATGACTGTCTTCTCCTGCTCCTATGGCTTGATGCAGAGTCCTTTTGCCAGATTTAGGTTCTTCCAGCAAGCACCCACTTGACCCAGGTCAGCACTACCTTCTCAAGTTATTTGATGTAGGCCTTTGTATGAGACTGAAGCCCTGTGGAGAAAATCAATGGAGGCATAACCTCGCCGTCACTAGTGATCACTCCAATGATGTTGACTGGATATATCATCCAACTCTTTCCGAATCCTCTGCACTGGCCTCAGATTGACACCCAGACACACTGAAATGTTCGTATTGGAGCTTCCGGTGCGAATGCCAAGCAGTACAGCATGCCGTTTCCAAATTTCTGGTGGAGTGAGTTGCGCCATGGTGCTTTTTTTCTCACAGACGGTGCCCAACTGACCCTACTATACCGTTGAGTCGATAAAATCAAAAAGCAAACAACGCATGGCGACAATTTATCCATCACACCCTGTATTTCCCAGAATAAATGTTCTTTGTTGATATTCGATTCGCTTCATACCATATGACAGTACGTCTCATGTCTTGTTACTGGTATTCCACAATGTTTGTCCGAGAACAGAGCGGATTAATGAGCTATTAGTAAACCACTCCCCAATTAACTACCACTAAGACAATAATACGTGTGAATCGTCATTTATATTATTTCTTCGCATTATGCCACGAGTCGCATAACACATTAGCGACACCACATGTATTGCACCCATAGCAGCAATGGAGCCTATCCCTATTAAAACTCATTGCGAGAGAGCCTCGTCAGCATGACGTAAATCCAAAGAGGGTAGCGATAGGTACAGAAAAAATGGTTTGATACTTTTCATAAGCGTATTTGTGAAAAAGTGAACGTTACGGACTCGACTGTAACTCGAACTCGGATTGTTGAATTCTCTTTACGCTACACTACCCGCACTACTTTACACAATATCCTTACACTATTTATATAGGAGTAGATAGGTTCGCCTTTCGTCCAGTCTTTTGAACAGGATTAGAGGTTTATCAGTGTTTCCTGTTTAGGATTGGGTTTTCAGTTCCTTCCAAAGTCTTTTCATTCTCTTTCACTCCCTATAGCCCCTTGCATTATCGTTTTGCTTGGGGTGTGAATTGATTGCAAAAATCTGGACTAATGTCTTCTGTTGTTATCAAACATTTCAACCTTTCTGCCAACCAGTCTTCTTCAGTTATCTGCCGATATGCTAACTTTCAGAGAATATCGAACCCTTTATTCAATATACGAGAGTACATTCTTCCGATTCTGTTGTCCCTCTCAAGAAATACCACGTCTGTGTTAATTGTTCAGTCATTGCCAGTCTCATTCGCACTGAGTCTGAGCATATCCATACAACCCAGCCCAAGGATTGAAGTCACGATTTTTATCATTCTGTATCTGTCTTTATTTCTGAGATGAGATATTATGTACACTATTTACATTGTTCGAACTATCACCCTCATCTTTGTTGCCATATTTATCACAACGTTTCTGCCGTTGTACGTTCCGGCTTTAGGCATGGCACGAGGAACTAGAACAGTCTACTTCAGCGAACGAAATAAAGCGTTCAGTTCGACATTCCAACCACCTGAAGAAGGGCGGAGCGTAAAACGGCCGAAACGTTGTGATAAATATGGCAACAAAGATGAGGGTGATATTTCGAACAATGTAAATAGTGTTATCATTCTATGTGCCACCTCCTTTCAGGAAGTCAGCGATCATGTCTCTCCACAACTTCCTATCCTTTGTGGTTAGATAGGTTTATCTAACCATTATCCCTAACAATCCCTGTTCTGCCATACATTTACACCCGCTTACTCGCTGTTTCCCTCGCTACTTCTTTGGTTAAATATGTCCTGTGAGTGTCATATTCTCCAAGCACGCTTTCCTCAAATTTATTCTAGCAATTTCAGCTGTCTCTTACTGATTCTAGCATAGGTATAATTGTTATGTATCTTTTCTTAAGGCTCTCTCGTTACTCCCATTTTGAGTTCATGGTATTCTCAGCATTCTTCTGTAGAACCAAATGTGTGTCTTCTTTATTTGGGAGAAACTTGGCAAGCATTCAGGGGAATTGTTATTACATAACAGGCCAGCACTCTCTTCTTTGTTTCTCACGAATTTTTTTTGCTGTTCTTGATACTTTATTTATCTTTCGGAGGGCATTTTTTTTCGCAATTCCAGTGTGGAAAATCGGAAGGCGCATTGGAATAACACTTTCTTAGTTCTGGAAAATGTAACGCCAGGTCAAACCGCGATTATTATGTCACCTATTTCACTAACTAACACTTTCATCCTCGAGGCCATTATTGTTACACGTGTCAATACATAGTCGTTATCAAGCATCGTCAAATTTCACAGGTAGCCTACATAACATAATAAATTATTAGGAAGAAAGAAGCTGTGTTGCATAAATAAGTATGTTATTCTCTTTATCGTGGCTGAAGAAGTTGCGTATTTATAACCGGTGTCAGAGATTAATATTGAAGCCCAGATAACAAAGAAATCGTGAATGGTTATTTTCGAGGCAAACGTGTCTTTCCAAAAATTGAATGATTAGCGCACCTCAATCATCTGTTTCCCTTTATCGCTCTGACCTAAGTTTTAACTGAATTAGTTTGTTTATGAAAAATTTTTTAAAAATGAATAGACTGGCAGACACTACATGAATTAAGAAAGAACGAAGAAAAACACCGGATAGATATACGTATATATGAGTGATATGGACAAAGAAAGAAAGAAAGAAAGAAAGAAAGAAAGAAAGAAAGAAAGAAAGAAAGAAAGAAAGAAAGAAAAAAAGAAAGAAAGAAAGAAAGAAAGAAAGAAAGAACAGACTAATATAGGTAGGTGGATACGAGTGATGTGGAGAAAGAATAAATAGTGATAAGAAAGAAAGGAAGAAACGTATTGATATAGGCATATATCAGTGATATGGACAAAGAAGGAAATAAACAAAGAAACAAAGAAAGATAAAAGAGACTGATATAGGTGTATATCAGTGATGTGGACAAAGAAAGAAAGAACAAATAGTAAAGAAAGAAATAAAGAAACGTATTGATATAGGTATATCTAAGAGATAAGGACAAAGAAAGAAAGAAAGATACATACTGATATAGGTATATATCAGTGATATGGACAAAGAAAGAAAGAAAGAAAGAAAGAAAGAAAGAAAGAAAGAAAGAAAGAAAGAAAGATACATACTGATATAGGTATATATCAGTGATATGGACAAAGAAAGAAAGAAAGAAAGAAAGAAAGAAAGAAAGAAAGAAAGGAAGAACGTACTGATATAGGTATAAATGAAGGATGTGGAAAAAAAGAAAGAAAAAAATGAGACAGGTCTACTATTTCCCTCTCTTTCTTAGTCCATGTCTTCGTTCATTTCACTCTCCATTTCTTAGCCCATCTTTTATCCTTTTCTCCCTCTCTCTTGTGTCTCTCATTCTTAGTCCATCTCAATCATATCTCTCTCGAGATATGAAGGAAATGGACTAAGAAAGGAAAAAGAAAGAAAAGGACTAAGATAGATATAAGTAAGATGAACAGAGAGGATTCTGTTGTTTCGTTCAGTGTGTATCTGTCATTATATTTTCACATCAGGATAAAAGAAAAAATGCGAAGAACGCCTTATCCAAAAGAATTCAAAGAAAAAAATATATTCTCTGCAGTTTGAACATCTGCGAGGGAATCAACTTAAGATACAATCAATCACATTTTTCAGACTTCCATTATCGATTAAAATTGATTTTTACGATCCGCTTTTTGTTTAATTCTAATCTTGTCGAACAAATATATGAGACACCAGTAGTGACATGCGCATCTGGATTATGCATTATTAAATACGCGAAGGAAAGTTTTATAAAAACAAACATCATGGTTTGTTTATATACCTTATTCAAAGGTTACTCATTCTTTTCATGCATTTTTCTTTCTTTTTTTCTTTTCTTCTTGCTTCTTTCCAGGTGCAGCTGTATAATTTGTATAGGTTATATTCATATTTTTATATCTTATATCCATGCAATCATCCCATTCGAAAAAGACACTAGGCGGTAACACCACAATCTTCCATGCCAAAAAAGCCCCTCAGAAAATCTTTTCGTGGAGGCTATACAGTTTGTCTTCAATTACTTTAGAATTTAATTTACAGTTTCGATTTCAATCATTTGATAGGGCTGTAGAATTTTAGGTGATTGTTCTAGTTGATGAGTTCTGGATATCCTCCACATTCTATGGCGTTTTGTTCAATGTCGGGTCGCCTTAAATTCATATGTTCAGTTCTTTTCGCCTTGAAAAAAGACGCCATTGTAACGTGGGGGACTAGGACCAGACACCAGGTTCGTTCTCAAGGTGAAAATTCTTCCAATCGAACACTTGTGTCTCAATGCAAGGAAAAATAAATGCTTGGTTGGATCGTTACTCACGAAATAAAACTACAAATATCTATCATTTTTAAGTATTAATACATACATCTCTAAATTTTATACCCAACTACTTCAATCGGATGTAAAAGTTTACGCAGAATGTATACCATTAGAATTTGGAAATATTCGAGAATATTTTTATAAAAAGATTATTTTTTGTCAAATACATAGAAACTGTCATAATCTGAAACTGATTAATAAATTTGAAAAAAATGAAATTTGAAAAAATATAATAGAATCTCAAAAATTAATAAAAATTAAATTTAAAACAAAAATTCTTAAGAATCAAATCTGAAAAACTAATTAAAATGAAATTTATAAAAAAAATAATAAAGTAATTTGAAAATAATAATAAAAATGAAAGTAGAAAAATTTATAAAAATGAAATTTGACAAAATTAATAAAAATTAAATTTGAAAAAAATAATGAAAATAAAGTTTGAAAAAGGTCATGAATCAAAAAATGAAATTTGAAAATATTTGATGAAAATTAAATTTGAAAAGATGAATAAAAATCACATTTGAAAAAACAATAAAAATCAAATTTGAGCGCTTCCTATACCTGCAATATTCAAAATGATAGAAATTCCACAAGTTATTGAAATTTAGAATTTACTTCCACTTCTTGCATCAAGTATATATTAAGATAGTTCGTTGTCAAATAAATGACTGAATTTTACTTTAATGTAAATATCCGCATTTTTTTTAAATCTGAGATTATAAAATCCTCATTGATTTTTGAATAAGTTTCATGTTCAGTATTTACATTGTTTGGACTATCATCCTCAACTTTGTTGTCATATTTATCACAGCGTTCCGGCCGTTGTACACTCCGTCCTTTTTCAGGTAGTTGGAATGTCGAACTTTTTGCAAATTTCATTTTTATTAATTTTTTCAAATTTATTAATCAAAGAAAATATTATGACAGTTTCTATGTATTTGACAAAAATAATGTTTTTATAAAAATATTCTCGAATATTTCCAAATTCTAGTGGTATACATTCTGCGTAAACTTTTACATCCAATTGAAAATTATTTTTACCAGAGCTCATATTGCAATTTTCGTTGTTATTATTGCTTTTCTTTGGCACTCCTTATTACTGGTTCCCATATTGTATTCATTTCTATGCTTGGTCAGCTCAGGAGATTTTTGTGGCCTAGCATATGTGCTGATTCCTTAAGTTTACACATTTTTCAATGATGTTTTTTGTCTATGATTTCAACCTGATCCCACAGAGGGCGGTGATTTTCCTTTTCTCTCCATATGTGGTCAGTCACGCCTGATTTTTTCCACTTCTTCTCGTGTTACAGCTTTTTGGTGTTCTTGAAGCCTTACTTTGAGGGGGTGGCCTATCTCCCTTTTATATTTCTTTCCGCAGCTGCACGGGATGGTGTACACACAGTCTTTAGTCATGTTCTCCTCTATGTGGGGTCTTACTCGGGAGACGTATCTGCGAAGTGTCGTCCAGCTTTTCAAGGTTGTCCTGATGTTATATGGGCCGCAGAACCTTTGTATTTTCTCCAATAACCCCTTCACATAAGTCAGGCAGACTGTTTTCTGAGTGTTGTTGTCCTCCTCTTGTACCCGTCTATCCCAGTTTATTGTAGCTGCTGCCATGTACCCAAGGTAGTTGTTACCTTGTAGGGTACTGCTAATAAGTTTCATGTTTTAAAAGAATCTCTAACAATAAAATCGGTTGAAATAGAAATTTTTTTTTAGTAAGGAAATTTAAGGCTGCAAAATAAAGTGAATTCTTGCTTTGTTTGGCAATATTTTATTTCTTGAATAATATTAAATTTTAAATTTAAAGAATTAATATTTTATTTCCTAAATAATATCAAAGAATTAAGCTACAATGCAAAATGATCAGCCGAAAAGTTTTAATAAAGATTTTCAAAATTTTCATGGAGATTTTACATCCTTTTGCATTATTCTTTCTGCTCTGGGATATTTTTCTTAAATAATAACAGCGTTTAAACAATTGAGAAATGAATGATTCTTTAGCAATTTTAATAAAGCTGTCTTTGGCGAGATGCATGTATGTAGGCCACGTTACACAATCACTTGATTATTTCCCTTTGTTATTCGCTGCTTGTCAGCATGATGTCTCTGGATTATTTTATCCCTGCAATTTTACGTCCGTCTGAAAAGCCACATTATTAAATTGAGAAACGTTATCATTCGTTGCCATCTAGAAAACATCTATCAAAAAACTAACCACTTATAATGATACACTGAATCACCGCCAAAATATCCCATATTCTTATTGAAGTTGTGATATAATTTTATCACTTATTTTGCATGTGGGAAAATGAGGGCCGTTCAGAAAGTCCTAAGCCTTACCCAGAATGACTTGGAGAAACAATACAGTTTTTCACTATTTTTCAATATAATTCTCCTTAAGATCAATCTACTTGTTCCAAAGATAGTTAAGCATTGCAATCTCACCACGAAAGAAGGTGGTGTCCTGATCCTCCAGAAACTCCTCCACAGCACATATGGTCTCATCATTGACTCTAACATGGTGAACACGCAGGTAGGATTTGAGTTTAGGTAACAGGAAGAAGTCAGATGGAGCTAAGTCTGGTGAGTAAGGAGAATGGGGTAGTAATTCAAAACCAGAGTTGTATGATTCAGGTACTGCAACCTGAGCCGTGTGAACGGGCGCGTTTTCCCGAAGCAAAAGCACATCCGTCCTCAGCTTCCCTTTTCGTTTTGAGTTGATCTATTCCTTCAGTTATCTTAATTCTGGGGCATATTACTGCCCGTCAATAATTTTTCCCTTTTCCTTTCATGATTACACCTTCATACCAAAAACAAAACCTTACAAACAGACGCTGACTGCTTGAAAGTCTGCGGGTGGAGAACGAGAGCGTTTCTACTGTTTGCTTTGAATATTTGATTGAGGTTCAAATTGGTGAATCCAGGTTTCATCTTGAGTTTATGATCTGCCGTGGAAATTCTCACCTGGAAAGTGAGTCCGAAGTGTCCTGGAAATGTCAACGCTTTTCAGCTTTTTAGTGTGAACTAAACCAGAACTAATGCCTATAGACTTGGCTATATCCTGGAGTGTAAGAGGTCTGTAATCCCAAACCATCAACTTCGTTCCTCAGTGGTTGAGGTTTTTGGACGACCTAGCTTTGTGTCATCAACAGTGCTGTCCCTGTCCCGCTTGAATTTCGCAGTCCACTTCTTTACAGTTGCATAGAAAGTGGAGACATCAACAAGTGTATGTACAATGTCTTTATTGATTGGGTGTCAGAGATTTCTTTTGCAGATATTTTATGACTGCTCGGGTATCTGTTTTGCCCATTTTTACATTTGTATGGGCTTCACCTGCACAGAAATTAAGACAGAAATCTTAATTCGTTTTTCTAGTTTTATAAAAAAGTCTTAGTGTGTTGCCATAACAAAAAACGTTCAGCTATGGCTCTTCTTTCTGGGTGAGGCTTAGAACATTATGAACGACCTCGTATCAAATACCTCATGGAGTTGAACGTACCTGCCTTGCATAATTCACTACCCCTTGGTATACGAATAGACATAGATTGTTAGCCTTCGTTGGCAGTCTCTCTACGAGAGGGAACATTCTGTTTTCAAAACGGGAGTAGATATGACTACTTAGTCACCTTGATGACAAACCTCCCAGTGGCAAACGGATTCATCCTTGTCATGAGGGCGAATGAATTGCTGCTTGGTAATAGCCGGAAGAAAATTAGGATCCCACCGACGACAATCTTTCCGATGAGAAGCGAAATGATGTATAATGGCTAGCAGCTCAAGGATATTGTAAATAATAGCGCCTGGGAATGAGAATTCGGCGAGGAATGTTCGAATTTCGGTCGAGATTATTACAATAGCTTGGGAGCGGTATGAATTCATCAGCTATTCTTCCTCCCATCTGTTAAGTAAATGGCATGCAAGACAAGACTCTCAAACCATGGTTGCCAACCAGCCTAATAGAAATTCAATTCTGAATTCCGAACCGTAACAATTGTCCATCGTCCCCGACCCTCAGCAATGAGGAAATGAATGAAACATAATATAAAATTATTTTTGTTGTTTTTGTTTTTCATTTTCTCCCATGATTCATTACGAGTGGTCACAACTCATGCTAGCAATCACAGTATTCTGCAAACTTGAATTACTTTTCACAACCAGCATTATATTTACTGGATACAGATTATTCAACAGATGTCTCTATTTTTAAACAGTGCATTTGGTCTCTACCGTCCTACGCATTCGAAAGTTTTAATAAAGGCATCTACACTTTTGGCGAATATCGAATTACATTGAGTAATCTATTTTAGACCACTAAACCATTAGACCACCAAACCACTGTGTGCTTTGAATATTTGATTCAAGTTCAAATTGGTGAATCCAGCTTTCATCTTGAGTTACTGATCTGTTGTGGAAATCCTCAGGTTATACGTGGAAAAGAATCCGAAGTGTCATGGAAATGCCAACCCTTTTCAGCTTCTGCTCTTGTGTCAGTATTCTTTGGACCTATCTTTCAGACAGTTTGTTCATCCCAAACATCTCAGTTAAAACAGTGTGAACCAAACAAATAAAAAAATCAGCGTGGACTGCCAAATAAAAAAAAATATAAAGAAACTTGGTATAATATTATCACTGATGACAGGGCGATTTGTTTCTTATTTTATTCACTTAATTATACGAAAATATTTGTAAAAGAAGAAGTATATTCTGAAGAGAAAAATAAATATCATTGACCTTTCCTGTTTCCAATGCGAAAGATATTTACACGGATGATCTTCTTTGGTGAAAACTGCCAATATCTTAAAATGCTGACAAGGTTACCTTTAACGAAAAGTTACAAAAATCCAAGAAACATTTCACTTAATTATTGTTTATGTATGTGGTTACGCATGAGAGATTGTGTGAGTGAACAAGTGAGAACGAAAGGAAACAAACATTTTAATAAACGTTATTTTCCTCATAAAATTAGGTGTGCCATTCAGAATGCCAGTTGGGCCGCATGTGGCTCGCGGGCTGCAGTTTACCCATGACTGCTCTAGGTCGATATGCTTTATAAATTATATTATAAATAGTACCGGCATATCTGTCAATGAATGCCAAATCTTTCCTTGTAGGGAAACGGTTAATATTACCGGTATCTTTAGTTACAATGAAGTGCTATATCTTTTCGGTCTTTAATAATATATCTGTGTGTATTTTATTTTTATGCTATTTGCATTTATATATGTATCTTATATTCTGCAGCCTGTGAGTTGTTTCTCATTTATTCATTTGAAAATACGAAAATATTTATTCTATACATACATTTATTCTATAAAGAAAAAAATTATCATTGGCGTTTCCTGTTTCTGAAACAAAAGATGTTTACACGTAGTGATGTTTACACATGTTTAGCGAAAATCGCCAATGGTTTAAAATGTTGACAGAGATAACTTCAACGAAAAGTTATAAAATTCGAGAAACATTGCACTTAATCATTTTTTATGTATGTAGTTATGCATGAGAATGTGTGAGTGACAATATTTTAATAAACGTTATTTTCCCCCATGAAATTAGGCGTGCTATTCAGAAATCCAACTGGGCCACATGTGGGCCGCGCACCGCAATTTGCCCATGTCTGGCCTATAGCAAGACTGGTGTTTGTTACCCCGGTTTTTCTAGCAAACGTCTGAATGTGCTGTTTTTAACTTGAGATGCTGCGGAAATGCGGTGAGAGTCCTCGTAACAATGTCTCAGTATTTATTTCTGAGATGTAAGAAAAGTTGATCAGAAAAGAAAATTCTGCATCTAACAAATTCAAACAGCTAGACTATTAATGCCGACTTCTATTACGTTGTTGACAAGTATGTCTAGTATTACACGTAAATAAACAGTATGGCGTATAGAAGAACTATTAAGGAAGAATAAAACTATGTAATTAATTCCAAATTGTGTCAGTTGATGGATGTTCATAGCTTTATCGATAATCCGTTGTCCATATCAGGCATATCTCCCAAAGAAACGGAATGTGATTACTCAATTCATCGGAGGACATTGCTAAACATGTTGCTTTTTTACGATCATAGAATATAAAATCGACCAAAACACTGAGATAGCAACAAAATTAAAATAAAAGGAAAGTTAATCAACAGTGAACAATCGTAAAATTATTTTTCTGCGTCTTTTTCTTTCTTCTTTCTTTTTTTAAATTTTAATCCGGAAAATAATCTTTAATTCACGAGGCAATAAGAAGTTACATCAGAATAAATGTTTAGCAAAGTTTTACTTCGGACCAAAAAAAACGGTTGGTCAAAAGACAGTTTTCTATTGAAACTTATGTTACCAAATAACTCTTGGTACTTTTTAATTTTTTAAAAGACGATTTTTTTTAACATAGGAAACAGAATTTATATATTTCTTTCTCTCGAGAAATGACAGCAAAAATGTCAGACATTATTCATTCATTATGAACATTATTAATATTAGGACAATAGTATATTAGGATAATAATATAATAATATAATGATAACTCCACATCCCAGAAATTATTTATTCAATTGTTTATTCACAAAATTATTATTTAAAAAAATGTAAGAATAAAACAATATTTTATAAGAATTTTTAATTTAATTTGTGAACTAAAACAATACATTATTTAAAGAATAACTGGATTTTTTTAATTTTTAATCCGAAATTATTTCTTATTCTTTTGAAAATTATATTTTAGCGGATGCATGTGTTTCAGTAGACATCCAGTTTTGTTTTATTGGGGGTGGGGGTAACAGTATAAAAACATATATTGGCGTGTGCATTAAGATTCTCTAATGTCTGATTAAAATAGAAATCCAGTAATTCTTTAGAAATCACTTTATTCCAGTTTCGAATAAGAAATCACTTTTCTAAGTTTCCGATAAAAAGTTCAAATGTTAGCAGATATGGACTTTTGAAAAGATTTAAAGCACTTCCGATCAGACGGTGACTTCTTCTCTAAAGGGACACACCGTTTCAAACCCTGCCGAGGAGAGTGGTAGATGAGAAAAGAGCCATGGGTAGGTTCAGATCCCAAAATCATGAGTCTGAGGTCGTAATTCCCAACGTCATAAATCAATCTCGTAAGTCCAATGCCAGAAATGCCGGTGGCGAAAATGAAAAGGTTGGAGCGGAAACCAAGGGTGGGGTAAAAAAAAGAAATCCGTATCCGCAACTCGCAATGTACAATTACCTTCTATACCAACGAAGTGCGAGCTCTTCGACGTGTGAAAATAGTAAGCAAGCTTGTCTCGCTAGATCAGTTAGGACTGAGCAGTGAGTTTACTGGGTGTTCCCTATTTTCGGCCTTGTGTCACATTTAAGCTGGAGTAGGCATGCGCAAATGTTACTATATTTCGAGGCCTACTCAAGTCGAGCCGAACTGGACACTGATTATCTTTTTCTGACAGACAGCACAGAGAACACAAATTCTTTTTCGAGGTACGATTTTGTTTTCTCTATCGTCGATACACGAAATTCACACTATTTGAAAAAAAAAAACACAGGTCTATACGAATTCGCGAATCTACGAATATGGTAATATTCTAAGCTATAATTAGATGTAACACAATACCGAAAGTGTGGAGCACCCCGTAAGGATCGAACTCACTATTCAATCATAAATGATATAATGATTTTCTAAGTGTAGCTTAGATGTTGCACAAAGCCAAAAGTATGGAGCGCTATTCTAGCGAGACAAGCTTGATAAGCATCACACCACGATGGAGCACCGAACAAATCTATTATTATGTTTTGTGATGTCAACAAACATTCGTTGCTACTTTTGTAATGCCAACGAATACTCGTTGTCACTTTCGTAATGCACGTTGTAGTAGTGACTTTATAATCGCCGATACAACTATAGTAACGCCGTTGAACAATACTGGTGTCAGACGCCTTCGAATATCACTCGCACTAATAGTACTTGCTCGATAATACTCGTCGAATAGTAATCCGTGTAGTTATCCGAATAGAGAAATAGTATAGTGAATTGAGTAAAGAATAGTGGTCTGTATAGTATACAGGATAAAATAGAAATACAGATCCGAATAGTAATAGAAGATAGACTAGAAATGTCGATCGTTTAGACGTCATGTTACTTTTTACTTAAGCATTTCCTCTATGGCCACGTGGTCTACTTAATTCAATAATGGGATCGCCCGTGTTTGCTAACTGGCGATCTATGTTCAAACTCAAGTGTCGTCAGCGACACTTTATTCTTATATAACAATATGTACGTTTTAAATTAATACGGTGATATTCTAAGCTACGCTTAGATCTGGCATAAGGCCGAAAGTATGGGGCACCCAGTGAGGACTGAATCCACTATTCAGTTGTAATTGTTCAAGCAAGAAAAGCTTGCTAACCATTACACCACGTTGAGGTGCCCAAAATGATTTTCTAAGTGTCGGTTATATGTTGCACAAGGCCGAAAGTGGGGAGCAATCCAGTGAAGATCAAACTTGCTACTCAGTCGTAATTGATCTAGCAAGACAAGCTTGTTACACCACGTCGGAGTGGTCCGGAGAATCTACTAATATGAAAGTTTTAAATTGAAAAGGAATACCTTATTTACAATATTATAAAAATATCCTTATAGTTCACTATAAAATGAATATATATTTGCAAGATAAATATATACAGGTTGCGATGGGTAAATTGTCACCATTTTTCCTACATATGCGTTGTTTATTTTTTATTATGGAAACTTGGACACAGCATGCTGTACTGATTGGCATTCGCACCGGAAGCTCTAATACGAGCATGTCAGAGTGTTTG
Organism: Acanthosepion esculentum; assembly: GCA_964036315.1. Taxonomy (NCBI): domain Eukaryota; kingdom Metazoa; phylum Mollusca; class Cephalopoda; order Sepiida; family Sepiidae; genus Acanthosepion; species Acanthosepion esculentum. The sequence goes on along the minus strand of OZ038476.1, from coordinate 104,386,442 downwards.
GGTGTCAATCTGAGGACACTGCAAAGGATTCCGAAAGAGTTGGATGATATATCCAGTCAACATCAGGACTTCAGATTAAACACGGAGGCCTACACAAAGTGATTTGAGGAGGTAGTCCTGACCTGGATCAAGAGGGTAGCTGCTGGAAAACCCTATGTCTGGCAACAGAACTCTTCACAATGCCACACAAGAAGGATAACCCAGTTATGTTTGTCAGACAATGTCTGCGACCACATCACCTCTTGCTTCGGCTACCTAACTCTCCAGACTGCAAACTCCTTATTCATCATGTATGCGGCAAGAGACCAACAAAACTCCTTGTAAAACCAAGGATTAACTGAAAGCAAGCATTATGGCAGTATTCACCAACTTAAATAAGGAGACTGTCCAGAAGAGTTTCAGGAGATTCCGAAGTAGTCTGTGATTGAAGTCAATGGCGATTTTATTGACTGAATTTATTCTTTAGTATTTCAAGATATTTTTGTGTAATTTTGGTACATATATCTGTTAAAATGAGATGTCAGTGTTATTTTCATTTTTGCGTAATATAGATGACAGTCTATCCATCACCCTCTATATATATATATATATATATATATATATATATATATATATTATAAAAAGTTTAAGGAGGATTTGATAATTATAATTAAGTAATTCATTGAGTCTGAAAGAAACCTCAACAGAATGCAGAAAGCACTGGACGGCCGTTTGCTATCTCTTTGTCATCGTGGCCCGTTGGAATAGTTGGTATGGTGTTTGCTTGACAACCTACCTTTCAGGATTTCAATTCTCGGTAGTGGATGCGCACTGCTGATGAGTCCCAAATATAGGACGAAACGGCGTCCAGTGCTTCCTGCATTCTGTTGAGGTTTATTTCAGAATTACTTAATTTTATATATATATATATAAGCAGCATATTTTATACAAGCATATTTGGTTAAATAATTTACACGAATTTTGTCTATTTTAGTCTTAATCCTTTCAAGTCCACGAATTAATTTCTTGGTGACTGTAGAAAATCGATGGAGTAAAAATTTCACAGATCGTAGCATTTACTTTTTTAAATATGCTCAATACCAAGTACAACTATATATTATTATTATATTTTTATTATAAGAGATTATAATAAAAACATTTTGAAATCGCTACACAAAAGCTTTCATGTATGATTGTACTTCTTCAGCCGACGGTAAGTAACTGGTGATTAAATGATTTTTAAGGAATTTTTTTTAAAGTGTGTTACCTCTTTTCCGAAATTTAAAGGGGGACATAAAGTCAGAATTAAAAATAGACTTGTGGGTATGTCTTGATTAACCAATTAAAAGTTAGATCTAGGCTAAATAGAAATGCAAGCTCAGCGGGTGGAGGTGGATGAGTTCTTTTCTCATGTCACGATAAACTAGCACATAGATATGCTATCATTGACGATTACGGTAAATATGGCAGCGACAAATGTATCGTGATTGTAAACAAATATGACATGTTCAATTTGTTGAAGGGAGGGGTGGTTTAATCAGAAAATTGTTTTTTTTATATTCAGGAAGCTTCTTAAAGGAGCCTGTAGATAAAATTCAAAATGTGGAAAATCTATATACGATATTAATACTAACTGGGCGGCAATACATAGCAGTATTTAAGTTGAATAAACAAAATAAGCTAATTACACGTAGAGGATGGACCATTATATACTAATAAATTATGACTATAAGAAATGGTAATGTATTTACTTTAATCTAACTATATTTTAAGATAAAACATAAACTGTGTCGGCAATTTACGGCTAATTCACTCCCTTGGTTTAACAGAAATTTTCTGTCAGCAAATTTGATTATTTGTCATTTTTTATGTAAACATAAGAAGCAAGGTTCATTTAAAGATTTACAAGTTCTATTTTTTTTAATGTCTTCCATTTAACAGTAGGGGTTTTATTAACTTCTTTTAAGTTCCAAAAATATTTAGAAAGGGACGTCTTATTTCTGTACGCATTATTGATAAAAGATAATATATGTTGGTACCACCTAGTTTTAAATCAATACTTAGTACTTCCGGGAGTACATTACATGTCTTCTCTTAAGATTGCGGCCGCCAATAACGAATTCCGATAGGACTTCACTGTGAAAGTCGTATCGATTAGGTGAGAAGACCCACCCTTGTCTTACATCTCTTTCTATTTTTGTATATTTCCTGAACTCATTTTCTATCAGTACGCAGGCAGTTTTCTGTCAGTATAAGTCCTGAATTATTCTAACATCCTTCTCAAATATGTCATGGCTACCTAGCAGTTCCAATTACGTACTTTATCAAACACTTTTGCTTAATTTATAAAACACATGTGCACATAGTTTGTATTGCACTTCTGATATCATTCTGAGCATAAATATCACATTTCTTTTTACAGTGTCTTCAACGAACCTACACTGTTCTCGTCCTATTTCTGGTCTGATTCTGCTGCGCGCTCTATTCATCAGAATAAGGAAAAGAAGTTTAGTTATCGTCTGCCAAATCAAAGCAAATCCCCGTTTCATCACGGACGGTCACCGAGCGCCACCGGACGTCAACGGACACTGCCGAATGCTTCTTAGCTACTTCCGTCGTACGCCAAACCCTGTTTCTTTACTACAATATAGTAATAGCGTTAGTTAGAGACATCAGTTTATTTATCGCCTGGTTCCAAGTTAAACTTCTCCAAATTAATTTTTCAATGAAAATAAAATAATATGAAAAATATATCCGCGGCTACTTGAATAAGAAAAATACTGTAAAAGAGAATTAAGAATTCGAAATCAAATGGAACAACCACGGGATATCACTTATTGGATCGAGGTTAATCTCAAAATGTCAGCTTCTCACTTGATAACTTCATTAAACAGATATAATCTGACAGTACTTACACACTAATAATTCTCTTTTTGTAAACAGTCGGCTTTGTAATTCTCTCATCCATACTGATATCTTCTTCTAAGCATGAATAATCGTTTTGAAAAACTGCAGTCAGTCAAAACCCTAACGGCAAATTATGGTCGCCATATTGACGTTGGTTTCCCTAAAACATTAGGCTACTTCCGGTTTTGGTAATTAATGACGAAAATAGCTAAGAAAATGGGGAGAAAATAAAATTAATGGAATGCAATAAAAAATATCGTTTGAAAGAATAGGGAAAAAAGTCGGCTTGACAAATGAAACGCGGGATTAAATTTTTAACGCAAGAAATGGCCAAATAAAGTAAATAATTATTTCATTTTCTTTCTGAATACGAAAAGTTAAATTCGTTATAAGTCATTTCTCTCACATACACACTCTTCCTTGCTCTCACTCTCTCTTTCATTCGCTCACTCTCTCTCAAAAACCAATTCCCATCCCTCACACCCACTCTCTCTCACTATCTTTGTCTCACTCTCTCTCACTATCACTATCATTTTGTTAATCGCTCTCTTCCATTCTCTATCTCACGCTCTCACTCTCTCACACATCATCTCTACCTCTCTCACTCCTCAGGCTCTCTCTCTCTCATTCTTTCAATTGCTCTCTTTCATTTTTCCTCTCTCTCGCGCACATACACACCAGCTCATTTATTCTCTCTCTCTCTCTCTCTCTCTCTCTCTCTCTCTCTCTCTCTTTCTCGTGCTCTCATTCTCTCACTCTCTTATATATGACGAGAGGATGTAGTTGTTATCGGCGCTGAAAATGGGGTTGACATACCCGGGTCAGTTCTGATTGAAGTCGCTGTGTTCACCAATATCCTTGCTAAATCTATGGATCTGGTTCTTCTCCTCCTAGAAATGTTAAATTGCGAGGAAGACTGGGCTAGCTAGCAATGGTTGTCAACAACTTTAGGAAAATGATAATTCTAAATTCAGTACTGGTGGTGATGCGGGGGGTATTTGGATACTTTGTGCCAAACATTGCACCATTTGCTATCAGATATTCCGAAAAGTCTATATTGATTCTACACAGGCCTTCACCTCTACAACAATATCATCAGCATGGTTAGTCAAGCGATTGAGATATGAACAGATCGCAATCAACGAGAGAGTCTGCTACACAATAACCACGCCGTTAACCACGTGTTATGCATAAAAAATTATTTAAACTTTAAATTTTTACACTATTTACATTATCCGGACTATTGTCCTCATCATTGTTGCCATATTTATCACAAAGTTTCGGCCGTTGTACGCCCCGGCCTTCTTCAGTTTGTTGGAATGTCGAAACGTTGTGATAAATATGGCAACAATAATAATGTAAATAGTGTACATAACACCTCATCTCAGAAATATACACAGATTTAATTTTTTTAATTTAAATTTGAGTTACGATGGTGAATCTTTTTTAAAATGTCCCTCCAAATAACTAGTTTCACAATTCTAAATAAGAAATAGATTGTGAGAGAGATAAAATCCCAGCGGATGAAGAAAGAACGAAAATATTTCATAAAAGCGAAAAACTTTAGATAGATAGATAGATAGATAGATAGATAGATAGATAGATAGATAGATAGATAGATAAAAGAAACAAACAGAGAAAGAGAGGAGACGTTTCATTGATACAAACAAATTTAAGTCGATAACTCAAAGAAAGGAAAGGACCCTATTGAAACGAACAAATTGATTTACATTTAGTAGACAGATAGATCGAATATTTAAATGTTCAATATTTCTGACATAAGGTATTTAACTGTTCACGCTATTTTGACTGTTGTCCTCATCTTTATTGCCATATTCACAACGTTTTGGCCATTGTACGCCTCGGCCTTCTTCAGATGATATACGTTGGAATTTCGAATCGAAACCATTATTTCGTTCACGGTGGTAGATTGTTCTAATTCCATATACTATGCCTTTTTAGATATTTCAGTTTCAGTTAATTTCTTTAGTAACTCAAATCTCCAAGTTTTTGTTCCCTCTGCTGTGACCAGGTATTGAACTCACAACAGCCAGGATCAAGTCACTCTCTGGATTACTCCACGAACCAAAGGACTTACAAGAGTTAAAATATCTAGGACACATAATGAGGAAAGGTGACTTGGATAATTTGATACTCACAAGACAGGTTTAAAGCAATCCATAACCTACTCAGTGAGCTTGGGTAAACGGATGGCGGAACAAGTTCTGGAAGAGATAACAAATAGACAAAATTTATTAAGAGTTACAAAGGACAGGAAATTGTGGAGAGCCATGATCGCACACCTCCTGAAAAGACATGGCACAGAGAAAAGTAGAACTTAAAATATCTTCAGACCTGATAGTCTGACAAAGAAATTTGTACAATTTTTTTTTTTAATTAGTTGACCTCTAGCAAGGCGATAACGTCACTAAGACGGATTAGGATACTTGAGTAAAAGAGAATGAGAAGATTCAGACGGAACCGGAAGACCAATCCTAAACAGGAAACAATGGATAAACCTTTACTCCTGTTCAATAACCAGGTAGGAGTGTTAACCGGATGATAGGTGAATAACAAAAAAGAAGTGATTCTCGGTTTTCTGATAATACATCCATTTTTTCGGGCGGGTAATTCTGTGAATGGTGGTCAATACCTATCCTTTTTTTTCAGACTTTCTTCATAACCCCGAATCTGATTAAATGCATAACAAGTCAAAAAACATTTTAAATTTTTCAGGATTCATTTAATGAATCGCTTTATCAGAATTATTTTGGAGATTTTTCAAAAGTTTTTGATTAAGCTAAATAAAATTGGAAAACATGTTAAATTTAAAAGGTTTTCCTACTTATTCCACATTTAATCATTTACTTGGCTTTAATATATTTTCCACCAAGCCTGAGTATAGCTTTTTTTTTCAACTTTTTCTTAATGATCGTAATGTGATTGAGGGTTTGTTTATTTTGTGTTTATCTAACTTTTCTTGCTTATCTGCTTTTTCTGATTATTTTAAGGCTGAAACATGGCAGACGTCTTCAGGTCGAAATGAGAGACAAATATGTGTTTAAAGGAATTGCATTACAATTTAAATAATACATAAAATATCTTTATCAAAGGCTATGAGCAGAATGTTTTTCTTTTCCTTTTTCTATTTTGACGCAGTTAATGTCTCTTAGATTTGAAATTTCGCCCACTTTGATCTATTTTTTATTTCTATTTCTTGCACAATGCAATATATGAAGTAAAAGAAAAAAGAAACAGAGACCTACTCAGAGTGGGAAATTTTTCAAATCCTGCAGATGTTAAAGGTTTGAATACGAAAGAAAAAAAACAAATTTGGGGCTGTACTATCTGTTAGAAAGCATCTTTCGCTATTACGTCTTAATTCCATCCCACTTCCATTATAAACGGGTTTGGCTCTCATTCCAAACTTATGAAGCCTACCATAAAAGGTGAAATGTGTTTTCTGAATATTTTTCCACGTTGTCACATCATCTCCATTCTGTTTTTGTTTAAATATCTAAAATCAGGACCGTTGAAAAATTTTGTAGACAACAGTATTATCTAAAGTCGCCAGAGAAATAATTCCTCTAAACCAAGTCTTAGCAAAGAAAAAAACCTTTAATAAAATCTTTGAAATCAGCAATCGTATTTGACAATAATTGGAAAAAACGAAATGATTAATTTGAAAAAATTGGGGAAAAAAAGAAATGATTGTTTTCGATTTTTTAATAGAAGCTACAAAACTTTACATGTAACGTAAATCGTTATCTTCTGTCTCCTTAAATTTTGTTCTTTTTAATGTCCTTTTTTCCTAGGTGACTTTTTCTGTTTCCTTCATGCTTTTGTATTTAATTCTCAGCAACCCATTGCATCTTAGTGGCTTTATCGACTTGCTTCCGGTGAAATGATTGAAAAAAAAAGAAGCAAATGAACTAATCGAAGTAATAATTCCATTTGAACAAAAAAAGCTAAATTCTACATTTTGTTGCAAGAAACAAAGCAAAGTTTTTTTCAAGTGCTCCAAGAATCAATACGAAACATTTAATTAAGCTGTTTTTTTTTAATTTTATGCCAAAGTCTAATGATCGCGTTTAGTGAAATAAAATTTTGATGGACAAACAAGAAAGAATATATCTGTCTATATGTGATGTATTGTAACTATTTGCACTGTTTAAATTCTTTGGATTTTTGTCCTCTTCTTTGTTGTCATATTCACGACGTTTCGGACAGGACATGCTCCAACCATCCTTCAAGTGATTGGAATTTAGAACCGTACCCTTAAAAGCACCTTTCCTTTAAAAGGGATATTAAATTTTTTCATACGAATAGAAATAATTACTCACGACAAAGATGCATTTTTGTTTCGATACAGAGGAGCATGTTGACGGGTGAGGAACAAAGATGAGCAGTAATTGTTTTTGTCCGTATGTAAAATTTTTATTATATATATATATATATATATATATATATAATAAAAATATATATATATATAATAAATATATATATATATATATATATAATAAAAATTTTACATACTGACAAAAATGCTCCTAATTGAGTAATTATTTCTGTCCGTATGAAAACATTTTATAATACATAACTACTCTTCTACTCCTGGTATTAAGTCCTCTTTTGAATTAATGCTGTGAACATTTGAATTTATATTCTTTTCGTTCTCATTACATTTACACATACATACATATATATATACAGTGTAACCCGGATATAAGAGACCCGGATATAAGAGAAACCCGGATATAAGAGAGATTTTCTCTGGTCCCAAATTGGAGCCTGTGTTAATGTATATATAATAGACCAAACCCGGATATAAGAGAAACCCAGATATAAGATACTTCTCCGGTGCCGACAACTCTCTTATATCCGGGTTACACTGTATGTATATATATATATATATATATATATATATATATATATATATATATATATATATAAACTTATTACTGCTAACAATGCTGAAACAAGATCTTATAAAGATTATAGGTAACCTGGTTATTTTTATTGAAATGTAAAAATCCATAAAAAGATCATCCCCTCCGAACTATCATTTCACAAATACCTACACCAGTTTATTACCTTTCAAAAACCCTTAACAAATTAATTAGTCCCTATCTCTCAAGTAAATTAAAGCAACCATACTAAGTATAGAACGGCTCATGATCAAACATAATAGACATTCATTGTCTGTTATATTTAACAATATATATATATATATATATATATATATATATATATATATATATATATATATATATATATATATATACGGTGTAACAGCAGAATTGTCCAAGCCGTGTAACAGCATAATTATCTATGCCACAAAATGTATAATATCTAAAAAACACTGAACTAATTGAGTTCCTTTTTTCCAGGTTTTCAGATTTTTCCGACATTTAGCCATCTTGACACTATTTGTCGTAAGAGTTACTATAAAAACCTTCGTGTTATTCAGCTAAAAAGAGACCAGGTTAAAATCATTTTGTGTCAGACCCACTGTCTTCTCAACTGAGAAATGGTGAAAGGAAAAAGATCTTTCAGGCCTTCAGTAATGGTACCAACATTCATACCCTGGCTTCCATCTTCAAAGTCCATTCAAGAACCATCTCGAGAACGGTGAATAATTTTTAAAAAGAGAGAACAGTAGAGAGGTATACTGGATCAGGGGGTCACAACAGTAAGAGGGATCATCATTTCAACAAGTTATCATTTTATATTTGAAAAGGATTTAACCGTAAATTCTATGTTAACAGTTTCTTCAATCGCACTTATCGCTTGTAGAACTCTCTTCCACCTTCCTTCCCCGTCAAATTTGATCTTCAAAAATTTAAATGCAATGTCAACCGTTATCGTCTATCTTCATAATTTTTGTTCTTTTATTAATCACATTTTAAGAATCTTTTTTTTTTCATATTCGTTGACACTCGATAAACCCTTGTGTCTTAGTGGCTTTATTACCTTGATTGGGATGAAATGATTAAAAAATAGAAACAAAGTGTGCCGAATTGTTATTTAATGTCGGTCCGCCTATATGGAAGTGAACATTGCATTAACGAAGATGTTTTAGAGAAAATAGGATCAAAAGTGCTCTTATACATCGAATCAAGAGAATGTTGCTTATTTGTAGGACACATAATGAGGAAAGAGAGCTTGGAGAATGTGACACTCACAAGACATATTGAAAGCTATATATGGACAGAGGAAAGCAGCGAGTAACCAACCCAACGAGATTTTGTAAATAGATCTCATCTATTTAGAGTTGAGCTGGCTTGATGTAACTAAATTCTATGATGACTGTTTCTTTTCTCGCACTTCTTGTTTGTGGAACTCCCTTCTTGTTCCATGCAACTGTAATCTGTCAAAAATTAAATGCAATGTTAATCGCTATGTACTGTCCTCCTGATTAAACCTTCCTCTTCCCGCTCATTATTAATGTTTTCGTTTCTAATTCTTTCACACACTGTAACCCTTTGTGTCTTGGTGGCTTTACTGCTTTGAATGGAGTGGTAACGCTTTTTAAAAATATGGTGGAACAGGAGTTGTGAAGAAAACGACAAAGCTTACTGAGAGCTACAGATGATGGGAAGTTGGAGAGAATTATGTTCACACACGACCCGAAGCACACGGCACAAAGAAGAAGACGGAACAACTCTTGGAATGTTCATGATTTTTTTTCTTGAAATTACAGACGGTTGTTATTGCTGGCTAAAATTGTTCGCTAACTGATCTTTATAATTTCTTTTCTTTTTTTTTTTTTTCGTCTCCCAAGCAGAAGAAGCTATTAATCAAATTTTCTTGTTACCTTCTGTTCAATTTGCTTCATTAAGCTTAATTTTTCATCTTCATCGCTGAACTGTTATGGCTTTGTGAAACACTCAGTTAGTAGTCTTGCCTGGCTGTTACAAAACTAGTAGTAATTAAACTCTCTCTTTCTCTGTGTGTGTGTGTGTGTGTGTGTGTGTGTGTGTGTGTGTGTGTGTGTGTGTGTGTAGGCATGTATTTCCTGGGTGTGAGTTTGTCCCTACATCAGTGCGTCTCTTCATTCCGTATATTAGACTGATCACGTGATTGCTGGTCCCTTTTTGTACGCCGCAAATATTATGCACCAACGGGTGTATCGCTTCCGCTTCGTGACTTCTTAAATCCAATATTGCGTGCTCATCTTAAAAGCAGTGATTTTCTCTTACTTGGAATTCTGAGTCAATATCTTCCTCTGGGGTATTTTCTAAATTAGCAGCGCTCCAGAACTAAACACATCCCTAATGGTTCTTGCATGATGAAATTCGAGCCAACCACATGGCTATCTCACGCTCTCACTAAGACAAACCGATTTAGTTCCATTACATAAAGTATCAATATTCTTCTTTTTTTTATTTGTTGTCTGGTAATCTACGGACATCTTTCAGTGAATTTTCATTCGCTACACGCAACGCATTCATGAATCGACAAAGCTTATAACGAGAGGATATATCTTAACAATCATGTCAGAAAAGATTAGGTTAATTATAGAAATTGAGCTAGACGCTATCTGTTTGCCTGTCGATTCAGTTGTGGAATACTTTACTTTTGGCGATATATTAAAATAAACTTAAGCCAAACATAGGATATACGGGAATAGATAGATAGATAGATAGATAGATAGATATGGACAAACTAAGGCCTGAAGTGTTGAAACGCGACAAGAACTGTGAATTTTAATAATCTTATCAGTTTCCTTGTAAGGAAATATTTGGCATTCATTAACCGAACAACTTGTTCTACTGTCGGTTGAAATTGATAAAATCTTTCAATTAAGACAATTTCTCAAGAAAATAACTTTCTCAAGTTCACTTGTTCTTATCACTCTTTCCAGTATTGATAGAGGTTTCCTCCTTAACTTTTTGTTTCAAGTGGTGTGGAATGTCATCTTGATATCATTATTTTCATTAAGAATTAAATGAGAAATCTACTTTAGCTCTTACTTCCGTTGAAAGTCCTCTACTGATGTTGTTTCTGCTTGTTGTAACCTAGGGAAAGTTACTGCATAGAATAATCAAATGAAGGTCGGTAATGAACGATGAAAAACACTTTTAAGTTTCGCCAGCGAGTCAAGTGGATGCCACAATGAATCTCTAACTCTAGGATATCTACCAACCACCCCAAGCGGTTAGATTTATCACAATGCCGAATTTAATGTGTGGTGTGGTCCGTAGGCTCGGCTAAATTCTCCGTAGACCCGTATAAAACGGGTTCGGGTGGCTGTTTCCCCGAGACATGACTCTGCCCTTGGACATAGCCTCGTCTGGGGATCCTCTCTGCCCGGAGGTAGAGAGTTTGACCAGCACAGCTAGAGACAAATCTCCAAATCTAGGATATCTATCAACCACCCCATGTGGTCAGATGTGGCACAAGGCCGAATTTAATGTGGGGTATCCAAAAATTCCCCGTATACCCCGTATAAAACGGAGTCGGTTAGCTGTTTCCCCGAGACGAGAGTATGCCCTACGACATAGCCTCGTCTGGGGATACTCTGTGCCCAGAGGTAGAGAGTTTGACCAGCACGAGCTGGAGACAAATCTCCAACTATAGACCACATACAGCATTCACTACTGTATTTATGGGAATGGGAGCATACCCATTATCGTCCGTAGGTATGCTACAACACTGTTCTTTGCGATTCTGTAGCGTCAGTCCATATATATATATATATATATATATATATATATATATATATATATCAGTAATAGCTGAAAGAGTGAGTGTGACATAATTATAAAGTACCTAAAATTGAATAGACTGGTATAGAAATTAAAGTTTAGAAATGTAGTTGAAGTGTCCAAAAGAAGATATGATTTTTATAAAATGAATCAATATCAAAATACGTAATTAAATCTTACTAATTTAAACGTTCAATGCAAGTGTTTGAGTAGATATGTTTGTTTTCTTAACAGTGTAAATCTACATCTACCGTCCTGGAATGTACAGGCCGGTAGATGCAAATTTATTCTGTTAAAAAAAAATAACAAGAATAACTACTCAAATACGTGTATCCACTAAATAGGAAGCTTAAAGTCATAATAAATAATGTTGGATCATAAATAAAATACAATAACTTAATTTACGATAACAGAAATAGTTAATATTGTAAGCAGAAACAGAAATAGATTGAACTTTTTATATATATATATATATATTATGTATATTAAAGCCACCAGAGGACTTTAATTTTTAACTAAATTCGTCTTGATGATGCAAATACGACTGAGGAAACAATCACGGTGCCGAGAAATGAGGTTCTGCCCCATTCAGACTATACTCAAAACCCGGTATGCAATACTATACAGTGGTTTGAATATATTCAAGATACAGTCCTCAGATAAATCATCGGTTAATTTGCAGTGTAACACCCGCGCTCAGTTCGCATTAAAAATTTCCAGAATACTTACATTTATCTGTAATTGTAAATGCTCAATTCGAACTTAGCGAATATATTTCGAGCGCTTAATACCATTTCGCTTTTTATCGTGCATATTGTTGAAGAAAAAATATTCTATTGGAAATCATAAAAAAGAAATTATTCCTTTTTTATTTATGACATTTTCCAATCTGCGAAGCAGTTACTGTTTCTCCCAAACTAAGTATTAGAATTTGCATAAATGCATTAATATAAAAGACTTTTACTCGCAAGCCTCCTCCCCAAAACACTCTAGCTTGAAGCTACAGAAAGTGGAATTGTTTTGTTTTTTTTGTTTTAAAAAAGAAAGAAAAAGAAGACCAACGCTAACATACGTACGCTGCATCAGGAAATCCTTATTTGTTTACTTTACGAGCCAGACCTGATATGCACGTCTCTATACACGCAGATATAAACCCCGATCTTCATTTACATAGTGAACACGTAAATGCTGGTCACGATCAACTCTTTGTTAATGAAGGGCTTCACCATTGTTGACCCTGTGTAAAGTGGGCTGTTACACAACAACAACTAGTTTCACAGAGACACTATAAATAAAAATCATATAAGCGCATGATGCAATTTACTATAAAAAAACTATTTGGTAGCCGAAAATTCTTTTTAATGTTAACTGTACATTGTCCCATCTAAGTTTAGTGCCAGAAATATTTTCGTATTTTTCAAGTAAAAATAAAATTTCAGTAACTACAATGTATTTGCTTTTTTGTGGGGGGGGGGCAAACAATATGCTATAACACATTATTATACAACAGCATCATATTTTGTTTTCTTTAATAAAACTACCAACTGCTTTAATTACTGTTTTACAGATTCTTGGCATTCTTTCCCAGAATTTTTTTAAAAATGTAAACGTTATACCCTCCCAAGCATTCTTAAAGTACCGAAAAAAGTTATTTCTCATTCTTTCGGTAATCTCTTCGAACTCTCCTATCCAATTCATTTCATACTTATTATATAGGCTGCCAACTCATAATACAATGAGGCGACCAAGTCATAATTTCTTAAATTGTGTTCTTTACCTTCAAACTAGATAATTTTGACATGATTTAGAGGAGTGTTTTGGATTCTTGAATTTATTCCAGTTATGCGTAAACCAGATGGTATAGGTTGTCTTTGCAAAATCGAGTGATTTATTCATGATTCCCTTGGCCTGAATCAAATCTCCAGGCGTTAATGATAAAAACAAAGTATAATATTTCTCATACGAAATATTCAAAATCTATTGTGGACAGAGGAATCCAAATGTTAACTTTTTGGTAGTAAGAGGAACCGGGAGAAACACTGAAAAGTAAAAGGAAATGCTATCTAGTTACTGAAATTTTATCTTTTACTTAAAAATACATTATCACATATTAGGTGTTATTTTAAAGTAAAGCATGGTTTTGTCATACTTTTTTACCTGTAGTGTAATTAATACTCAGGGTGAAATTATCCACGTAGGTGCTTTCTAGTTAGTTTAATTGTCTATGGGTACTGTTTTCTGTGTTCGATCTTCTCTAGGCGCTCTTTGTGCTAAAACAAATCTACGCTTATTAAATAACAAGTTGGTATCTCGGTGTTGGGTAATGTGAGTGTTAAATTTTTTTCCGTTATGTGTCCTTGAAATTTTTACTGTCTCTTTCAAATTATAAATGCTGTTTTAGTTTTCATCTTTTTTAAAAACTTCCTCGTTGCTCTCATGTATAGTTCATGATATTGTCAGCATCATTTGTCGCTTAGATTCTCTTCATATCACAGGAAATGGTCAACTGTCATATAGGAGGATTAATGCAGATCTTCGTGATAATTTTGAAACAAGATATCAAGCGTGTGTAAAAATTTCTTTATACCTATTTTCTTAATTAGAGCCTGGTTACATGATAGAAAAACAAAACATTTTTGTATAGTAAAAGTAAAACTGCTGGAAACCTTTGCACAATCATATAACAGATTGAAAAATACAGATATTACCATTAATATTACATTCTACCCTCACAGAATTTTGAAGGTTTAAATACTGACAAAAATTCGACGTAACACTTTCGCCTGTCACCGACGGCACTATAGGAAATGGCTGCAACCCACTCTCTTCTCCGAATTCAAGATTAACCCCCTCCCCAGCACAGACGTGTGTCTATCGAAAAGTGTCTTTTTCAGACACGGACGAATAAACACGTCCAAAACATAACGCTCAAAAATCACCTACAGACGTGTTTACACGTCGATTTTGATTCTTCTTACGCTGATCTTCAAACAAGTCCATCAGTCAACTCATACGTCTGGTTGAGGTGTTAGTCTCCGCTCGGGGACTTCAAGGTGCCTCACTTTCTTAGTTACTATATTAAAAATAAAAATAAATAAATATTCGTTTGAGAATGAAAATTTTTTTCAAAAAATAATTTGGGAGGAAGGGATTAAACAAAAGTGTATTTATGTCTTCTTAGCCCCAGTTCGCTATTGCTAAGCACTACCATTTATATAGAATCATTACTGCCATTAATTCCCAAAAGAAATAACATTTCATTCATTTTTTTCCAAACATTAGATTCTAAAACTTTATATAATTCTTATATACTGAAAATAACTACAAAGAACAAAATAAGTAAAAAACCAAAAAAGGTGTATTTCAAATCAAAACGTATATCTGATCTATTGCTAAAGATACTGGGAAAATGATTGGTTCATTGTACTGTTCCCTTGTTTATACTCTATCTTTACAAGAGACAGATCAGATCAAAAAAAGTATTGCTGTCATATCTCGATTAGAGCTGCCCAGCTTGCCTGCCTCGATAGTTTAAAAGCGTCGATGCAGCCAATGGGCGATTATTTTCCTGAGGAAATGTTGCGAGCCTCCCTCTGCTCTGTTGCTACTTCCGTAGCATTTGATCTGACGAGCGATATTCCTTAGTCTCACCACCCCTGACCTTTACAACTTGGACCCGCCATGCCGTTTATACAAAGGTGAATCACCTCACTCCATTCGCATTCCTAAAGTAAAAAGTAAGCTCCACTCGGACAGCTTATTCCCAAGGACTGCCACTTTGTAGAACAGACTCCCGGTAGAATGTTTTCCCCATTCACTATAATCTTGACCTCTTAAAAGTCTAGTTTTAACCGTTATCTTTCTTGCCTTGCCCAATCTTACAATACCTCACTGTAACCCTCTATATTGAGTGGCTCTTGGTTATTTTTCAAAAGCCGGCGGGACAGATCAACATTGTGTTGAGGGCGTTTGGGTTATTTGGACAATAAAGAAATGAAGACAGCTATAAAAAGGAATATAATAACTTCTCCTTTTCTTATTTCAGAAAGGGTATGCGTGTGGTGTAGCGGATCGGAAGGAGAAGCCGGAAAGCTGATTTCAGATTCCAGTCTTTACATTCACTTAAGCACAAATACGGAATAAAGGTATTAATTCATGTCTTCCTCTTTGCCCGCGCACGTCATGTGACTCCAGAATTTTAGTGGTTGTTCAGTCGGCAGGTTCGCAAAAGTAACCCAAGCTTCTGGGAAATGGGTGATTTTTTTTTTTTTTTTTTTTTTTTTTTTTGGTTGAAGGAAGGAGCAAGCACCACCTGCAGATTGATTGCTAACCAAGGCTGAGAAGTTTCTATCTGACTATTAACCCACTAACCGGTTTCGAATTCAGAGTTGCCCTTCTTTTCTTTGCAAGCCAAATATCATTAAAGCTATGATTCACTACTCTTCTTCCATGATGAATCACCTTTATTTCCTACATAGTCAAATTATAAGGAAACATTTCCACTTAGTGTTTTTTAAAACTATTTGGGAACAATTAACCATTATACTACACGCACACCCATTCACTCTCCTGACTGTTTACTATGTGTCAGTAGTAATAGTTGAAGAAATTATTAATGTTAGTAGTAGTCTTAAATTAAAAGCATCAATAAAGATCGAAGGAATACTAGTTTTAAATAAGTAAAAACAAGCCGTTAGTCTTAGAACTAAAATAATCTAATAATTAAAAAAATAGAAAGCTAGGGTTTCAGGCCATTACTATTGTCAAGGGTGTCATTCTTCGAGGACACCAAACAGATGTCTAAAATAATATTCACAAAAGTACTAATACCCCGACCGCTACAATTAATAATCGTGACAACAACACAAAAGAAAAAAAACTAATCTTTGTCAAATCTTTAAAAGGAACAAAAGCTTTATTGTTAACCAGCTTAAAAGCCACACGCCATGTGAATTTTAAGCTAGTTCCTGCGTAGTGCTAATTTCGCCTCTGGCCTAAAACTAAAGGGACCACTGGTCCATCTTAGAAAACAGCAATGATAATTTTGAATTTCTTATTTCATTCCATGGAACTACAAAACCTCACTTTAACTCTGATTCGGGCTATAAGCCCAATTCCGGCCAAAAGATCGATTTAGGCGGAAAATTGAGTTCTTTAAATCGCAAACCAACCAGAACTTCAAGACCTCACATCACGAAACCTCTCGCTTTAACTCTAATTCCTTGGCATTTCGAAGAAATAAAATTAATTTCCTCAAGTCACAAATGTTTGGGAGATATTTTAAACCGAATTTAAAACAAAAAAACTTTAAATTGAAATTTTCGTGTTACTTTAAACAATTAAAAAGTTAAAATCACTATTTTTTTCCAGTTAGTTTAAAACTTTAATATTTAACTGTTCCCTCCTCATCTGGACACAAATCCCAATTCTGCATGTTCAAGCACCAGACGAAAGGTAGATTTTTCAGTCCGAGGATCATCCTGATTCCAAAAAGGTATAATACATCTATGTAGAGTAAGTGTGGTCCGAGTTAGAGGGGTTTCAGATACACAGACGGACAAACGGGATTTGCCGTTTATTTATTTAGATACTATGTTTCCGAAGGACAAGAATTGAAAGAGTTAAAACAAAAAAAAATACCTTTCGAAGCAAACATCCAGTCATAAAATAAAAGATGCATGAAACGGATGAATTAGCAGTTCGAGCTTCGAATCTGTAAAACGATAATATATTTAAGTCCCTCCGCGCTTGTCTTAATATATAATGGGTTTACAGACGATTTGCATTGTAAGTTTAGAAATATAAATAAGAAGCACAAAGCACATCACGGAAGGAGAATAAGTAATACAGTGTAACCCGGATATAAGAGAGTTGTCGGGACCGGATAATAAGTCTCTTCTATCCGGGTTTGGTCTATTTTGTTTAGGTAAGTATGGCTCTAATTTGGGACAAGATAAAAAAATCGCTCTTATATCCGGGTTTATCTTATACCAGGGTCTCTTATATCCGGGTTACACTGTATATTGTTTCGGAAAATAGCGTCCCAATAAAGCCCATGAATCCAACTCGCTGAATATTACACAGAAGATTGTAGTTGGGCTCAAAATTATCTAAGCCATTCATTTATGTAGCCAAACATTCAGTTATGTGCCATGAGTGATACGCGCTTAGGCGATCATGTATCTTTCGATACATGACTGACGAGGCAGATCTTTTCCCCACAATAGGTTGCCATTTCTTTCTGCGTTAGACCAGTTACCATCCAACCCGGTCTGTCCTGCTATATACCCATAGCTGGGGGGAAAAGAAGATGATTCATACTTTTCCCACCTTCATAAGTGATCTAATCGATTCGACTGGAATTCGAACTCGGCTCTCCGATTCCTCAATCCGAGCTGCTATCCATTACTCAACCGTGCCTCCTAACCATTACAAAACGTATACTAGACAATTTGCATCCGATAATTCACAATACAAGGCTCGAGAGCTACTCAAAGTAGAGGGTTACTGTTAAAATTGTATCGAATGAAGTTTGTGGTAGAGAATGAAGATTATAAGGATGAAAATGAAAAATTAAAATTTATGCTTGATTTGAAGTGGTTAAAATTGTAATATTCAGGAAAACAATCGTACGGCAATCTATTGTCCAATGTAGCAGTTCTTGGGGGTAAAATCCGTCATACTGGAAATTTCTCCTCACGTTTCTAACGGGGGAAATGTGGGTAATTCGACTCCGTGGACGTAGTGACGTATCCTTACTGTAAAGGTCTGAAATGGCAGAACTAAAGAATGGAGCTCGTGTGAACTTTTGTCATGGTCGAAACGATAGAGTAGCGAAAAGCTTTTGGCAGTGGAGAGTAAGTCTTCCTGGACAGAACTGCGTAAATTATATTGAAATTTATTAATCAAGAAAAGTATGGGCTGGACAGCTCCAATCCAGATATGAAAGCAATTCTCAATCTTAAGCCTAACCTGACTCTTGTAAAGATAAAAAGCATTGCCAAAAAGATTCCGTTATTTTCTCGCTTGATAGAATGAACTGATTATTTTTTCAAACACCTTTAGCAATGTATTGTATATATACGTTCCAGTTGAGATCTGGAGTGAACTTGAGACTTAGTAGGCGTTCAAAGCATGGAGTCTCATTACGCATGCAAGTTTATCGGGATTGTGAAAACTCGGAGCCTGAACGGTGATGATGAAACGATATTAGAATATATATAGGATGTATCTCTTAAAAACATATACATATTCATATATATAGGGAGAGAGAAAGAGAGAGGATATAGTAATAAGATTTGGACAAGCACCTTATATAATATTTATAATACGTGTATGTTTACAGAAAATTATTAAAATTGTTTTACTTACATGTGGATTTTCAGAAAAAATCGTTTTCCTCAGTTTCGCTTTTAGTTTTTCAAAAAGTGTATAAATGTTTATTAGATTACTACGTGCTGCCGCTTAAGTTAGGTATAGAAGAAAAACTCAAGGGGCGTAACTGGTTTTATCTGTCGCTCATGGTAAAGGAAATATAATCTAATATACCGGGTGTAACAACAAAATTGTCCAAATCGTGTAAAAGCAAAATTGTCAATTTGTTAGATTAAGGTTTGAACCGTTTCATCATAAGAATGATTAAATATATCTTACTGGAATTCTACTATTTTGAACAATAAGAATATATAATAACTCCCCAAGCTTAACAGAAGAATTTTAATGAAATCGATCATAAACGGAAATGACATGATCATCATAAATTAATCATAGCTAAGGATCGGAAGCTCAGGAAGGAGAGAAATGAAGTTCAAATATATACATATATTATCCCAGGATCATTTTCCAACTTATTCAAGATGATCTTTGCCCACTCTAACCTTCTATATTTCTGTTCTGGAGAATCAAGGTAACTCATACGTTTCACGTACGATTTTATTTTCAAGTCTTTTTTTCACAGCTCTTTAGATTCTCATAGCTGAAACTCCTCTGTCACGTGCCAAACGTCTTATGGATTGAGTTGGATATTTTCTAATTGATCTCTTTAACTCTAAGTTGAAAGGATGATCCCTTTTCCTGCTGTGCCATCATGTTCCAGTTTTCCTCTTTATCGTTCCATCTGTTTTAAACTTATTCACCATTCTCTTGAAGCTTCTAAAATGGACATTGAAGGGTATGAATGTTGGTACCATTGCTGAAGGACTGAATGATATTTTTCTCTCACCATTGCTCATTTTGGAAAAAAGTGGGGCTGACACGAAACGATTTTAACGTGTTCTCCTTTTAGCTGAATAACTCAAAAATTATTCAGTGATTCCTAAAATGAGTGGTGTCACAATGGCGAAAGATTCTCGTCTGAAAACCTGGAAAAAAACTAGTTTATTGTTTTTTTAGATATTAAACATTTTGTAGGATGGACCCTTATACTGTTACAGGATTTGGACAAATTGCTGTTACACCCGGTATTTTGAGGGGCGTGGCTCTGGTTTATGCAATGAATTGAATTTTGGTTTAAATTTGCTGGTAAAAATGCTTCTTTATTAATGCGCTTTTGTTCGGTGGTATTGTAGTCGCATTGGTAGAATGGGAAGATATTTAAGTTTGGCAGAATTAGTATCTCTCTATCTATATCTATATATATATATATATATATATATATATATATATATATATATATGTGCGTGTGTGTATGTATCAGATCATCCCATAAGTTCTGTCCGAATTTTGAATTTTGAAACAAGTGACCAAATGTTATATTTAATTACAAATTCAATCAACAATGTATTTTCCCTGATTATCTATGACTTCCTTCCATCTATTAACAAGCTTACTAATTCCATTACTGTAAAATTCTTTTGGATTTGATTCGAAGAACTCACAAATGTCAGTTTTAACCTCTTCCTGTGTTACAAAAGCTGTTTCTTCCAAATGATTCTGTAAACTACGAAACAAATGGTAATCTGAAGGAGCAAGGTCGGGAGAATAAGGTGGATGAGAAATTTTCTCCCAACCAAGTTCTTCGATCTTTTGTGACGTGATTCTTGTTGTGTGTTGTCGCACATTGTTGTGATGAAACATCACCCGTTTTCGATTCATTTTTTCCTCAAAGCTTGGTTCAAACGCTCTAATTGCTGACAGTATATTTGAGCATTAATTGTTGCATTAGGTGGTAAGAATTCAAAGTGGATTATTCCTTGGAAATCCCACCAGATTGAAAGAAGAACCTTTTGCCCATAAAGTTCTCTTCTCGGATGTGGCTAGGGTCCTTCCCCTTTACCAAGCCACTGTCTACGACGCTTAACATTTCGATAAAAGATCCATTTTTCGTCGCCAGTCACAAGTCTATCCAAAAAAGGCGAAGCAAGTTGGCGAGAATGGAGAGAAGAGTAGATGTCAACTCGGGATTTGAGGTTGTTGTCAGACAATTCATGAGGCACCCATTTTCCAAGTTTAGGAACTTTTCCAAGTTGTTGAAGATGACGATGAACAGTTGTATGGTTTGAACTGAGAACCACTGCCAATTCCTCAACTGATAAAGCATGATTTTCTTCAAGGGCTGCTTCAAGAAGCTTTTCATTAAACTCAACTGGACGTCCGGTTCGATCTTTATCTTCAAGGGTGAAATCTCCAACTCTGAATTTTGAAAACCATCTTCTGCAAGTTCTTTCATTCACACATTCCTCTCCATAAACTGAGTGAATGTTTCTAGCCGCTTCGGCTGCTGAGTTTCCTTTCTTGAACTCCTAAAGTATTAAGTGTCTCAAATGATTCTTGGGTACTTCCATGTTAGCAGGGTTTTAATCAAACAAAATTTAATTTTATTGTTCTCTGAAATAAAATTTGATCAGTTTAAATGCATCTAAACTTAAAAATAATGTTCAGCTAAATTAGACATTATAAAATACTCTTTAAATTTCGTTCATTTTAACAAAAAGTTAAAATTCGGACAAAACTCATGGGATGACCTAATTATATATATATATATATATATATACATATATATATATACATATATATATATATATATATATATATATATATATACATATATATATATATATATATATATATATATATATATATAATATAAAAATTAGGAGATCAGTTGAATGAGCTATCTTGGTTTCACGCTTACGATATTAATACAACTGTTTCCTGATCTGATTCAAGTCTAACCATTAACCTTATATATATATATATATATATATATATATATATATATATATATATATATATATATAATAAAGGTAATAAATCCGTTGGTATATAATCCAAGAGGATCTTAGTAATAGAAAATATTAAACTGATCCACAAAAAGAGCTCAATCGGGTAGCTTCTTCCAAAGAACTCTTGCTTTCTGGAACAGAATCCTAGGATAATACTTTCCCGAGCACTATGATCCTAAGCGCATAAAAATTACTCTTACCGCACACACAAAAACCACATTCAGTAGCCCTCTACTTTGAGTGGCCCTCGAGGCTTGGATATGGTGAACATTAGTAAAAAAAATATGAAAAGAAAAACATATGTTAAAACATTCGTTTTGGTTCAATAATAATGTGCACTAACTTTGAGCCGTACATAAACGGCTTTTGGCATGCATTACGAAAATATAAACAAACGTTCTATTCGATACATATATATATATATATATATATATATATATATATATATGTGTGTGTGTGTGTGTGTGTATGTGTGAGGGTATAAAAGAGAAAGTATATATATATATATATATATATATATATATATATATATATATATATATATATATATATATGTTGAATTTAAACTTTGTTGCTGTGGACAATTTGGAGGTAAATTCTGCATCATCGAAACTCATCTTTCCACCATCGATTTTTTGCTTGCCGTCATTTCATTACTAAAGTATTGGGTATTCCAAGAAAGCAAAAAATATAAAAAAGAATCTGTAAAGGAAACGATGGCAGAAACTTCATAAAGTTCTACGATACATGTTTTTCTAGTTAGAAACTAAAGAAGCTGCCGGTGTACATGGACGTTTGATTGGTTAATAACACGTAATTTCATGCGATGAAGTGTTTGGGAACAAAACTAACAAGTCAGACAAGTACAATTCTCTATTTATTCCATTCTCCACTTGAACCAAGACACTACCAAAAAAATGGCCGGCCACTGCTATCTAAGAGATTCTACGTGGGTGAGGTTTAATTTCATAAATACAAGATACAACAGTTAAAACGAAAAAATGAGAATAGTTCTTTCTACGCAGACGTATGTATGATTCGTTTTTTACGGTTTATTAACATTTTTCAGGTTATTTAAAGCCAGAAAATATTTTTAAATTGTAAGAATTTTCCGGAGATAATAATGATTATCTTGGTGGGGGTGAAGAGGTGGATTTATATTTTACCCAAGGGTATTTGCGTGTAAGTTGATATAACGAATCCAACTGGAATTGGAACTCGGCTCTCCGAGATCCAATTCAGAGCCTTTATCTATTACACCATCAGCACATCCAAGTTTACAGCGCCTGGTATTCTTAAGTGATCACCCATGTAGGTATTGACCAGGTTCGACGATCTTTAACTTCGGTGATCGTACGAGAACCGGCGTTTGAACGTGCTATGTCCGTAAAGCCGTTAAATTGAGTAACAAAAATATATTTAAATGTACGCTTAGAGGTAAGATTTTTTTTATTAACTCTTGCATAAATCCTTGAAAATATTATCACTAAACAGCCATAGCCTAACAAAACTGTAGTTGGAGTAACAAGAAAAATAAGGAAATACTACCCTGAATCCATTATAAGAAAAATCAGGATGTGAAATTATGAAACTAAACAGTTCAAATATTCGTATAGCGATTTGCTAAACGTAGCTTAGTTCTGTTACAAAGCCGAAAGTCTGGGGCACCAAGTGAGAACAGAACTCACTACTCAAGCTTGCTGACTATTAGACCACCTCGAAGTACCCAAAATGATTTTATAAGCGGCACTGATAAAGGAATCGGAGAGCTGAGTTCGAATTCCATTCAAATCCATGACATTCTATTACGTGCTACTACCCTTCGGAAAGGTAAAAATCCTCTTTTTCTCCAGTCCACCCCACCCACCAACTATGGGTAAACAGCAGGACAGACCAAGTTCTATAGCCTTGTATGGCATCTGGTCTACCGCAGAAAGAAATGGCAACCTTTCTGCGGGGAAAAATCTGCCTCGTCAGTCATGTATCGAAAATACATGATTGCCTACGCATGTATCAGGCATGGCATATAACTGACTGAAGCATAGCTATGATGTAGCATAAGGCCGTAAGAGTGGAACACCAAATGAGAATTGAACTCACTATTCAGTCGTGATTGATTAAGGGAGACAAGCTTTCGAAACATCGCACCACATCGAACTGCCCAAAATGATTTTTTAGGCATAGATTGAATTTGGCAAAAGGCCGAAAGTGTGGATCACACAGTGAGAATCGAACTCACTACTCAGTCGTAATTGATCATGTGAGTCGAGCTTTCTAACCAATACACCACATCGAACTGCCCAAAATGATTTTCTAGGCGTAGCTTAGATGTGGCAGAAGGTCGAAAGTCTGGAGCAGCCACTGAGGATCGAATTCACTACTCAGGTGTAACTGATCTATCGTGACAAGATTTCTAGCTATTACATGGCATCGAAGTGCCCGCACCAAATTTAGTATAAGAGATAAGGAAATTGAGCATAGAATCGACACCGCTGGGTGTAGTTTCGCCCAACACCGCGAATTGCCTCCAGAGCAAAACATTAATCTAAAAACTAATGTCGTGCTCTTAAATAGCCTCGCCAGACCAAGACTTTCATATGGATGACATACATAGTACCAAATTCGACCAGAATATCTAACCTGCCAGCTGTGTACAACCACTTTCTCAACTCAACAGTTAAAGGTAACTTTGAGTGGATCTTAGCGAGGACACCCCTTCTTCGAAAGTTCGTGGACTGGCGCTACAGAATCACAAACAAAACACAGTGCAAAATAACAGAAATCACATCACTTAAGAACTTTCAACATGAGCAATAACTAAATTGGATGACACACATAATTCGAAGAGTAAATAATGACATTTTCAAGATGTTGTCGTTCCACACTACTTGAAACAAAAGGTTACAGGGGAATCTGCTAAATAGAGCGATACAGTTATTGCACTTGAGAAACCTATTTTCCTGAAAAATTGTTTTAATAGAAAGATTTTATAAATCTCAACCGACAGCCGCTCAGTTAGTAAATTCCGTAAGTTTTACCATTACAGAAAGCCAACCGACTATTATACTGGCGATCACAACTTCCTATCTTAACATTTTCCTTTTTATACTCTCCCTCGGCAACCCTGTTCAGCTATCTATTCACACAAACTCGTTCCTTTGTTTACTCGCCGTTTCCCCTTGCTTCTCATGCCTTCAGTTTGTACTGGAGGTGTTAAATGCTCTTTCCTAAGTCTACAAATGTATTTCGTAATTGAATTTTAAGTTTCCTGTTTTACTTAAAACTCCACGTTGCTGACATCGTATTAATGATATTCGTCAGTAGAAACTCAACTCTGTCGCTTTAATTCAGTTCTTCATCTGTAAGGAAATTTCGTAGCATTTACTACCATATGGATTATATATTAAATATGACGACGATACTTATGAAATGTTAACTACTTATAATACACTGACGTATATTTTTTTAAATTTATAACACAGCATATAACACTAATAACAACATTTGTAAATTTTTAATTTATATAATATACCGTATAAAGTACAACACATTTGATAACCTGTTAGTATTAAGCAATCCTGGACTTTAACTACCTGCATGCGGATAAAGAATCTTTTCAATGAATACGTAAAAACAGAAAAAAATACGCAAAAAAACAGGCTTAAAACAAGGATGCGTTTATTCACGAGATTTCTTCCCCACTCCTATACAACGAGATGATCCTAAGATAACTGAAAGGCCTACTAGATTGTCTGTGGGGTGATTAGCAGAAAGAAAACTTTCTAATGTGGTTTATTAAAGCTGAGCAGTACTAGTTTTCCTGACTAAGCAAACATCCAGCCAGAAGAAAAAAGTACTTGTAACGGAATAAAAATCCTTGAAACATTCTCACACTGTCATTACCAGATATTAGAAGAGTCTACCTTATAAATTACCGGTTATATATATATAGGATTAATATATATATATATATATGTGTGTGTGTGTGTGTGTGTGTTACATAAAAACTCAATTGTACCCTATTTTTATGGCCATTTCACTCCTTGGGATAAATTCCCTGGAGCTTGTCAATACTGAAACGTTTGATAATTTTTGTTTTTATCATACGATTTAGCAAGCTCCAGGGAATTCATCCCGAGGAGCGAAATGGCCACAAAAATGAGGTACAATTGAGTTTTACTTTTATGTAATTCATTTCTATGCTCTATAATAAAAATATTGAGTTCCCTTTTATGGATCAGTTTGAATATTTTGTATTACTAGGATTCACTTGAATTACTTACCTACGGATCTTTATATCTCTCTCTCTCTCTCTCTCTCTCTCTCTCTCTCTCTAAATATATATAGAGAGAGAGACAGACAGTCACACACAAATATATATATAGTTTGGCTCGCCGTCTACAGAGATTCGTCGACGAACAATTTATGCGCTGTTTATTGGTACTAGGTTGATAATTTTGTTTGTCTGTGTGTGTGTCTGTGTGTGTGTCTCTGTGTGTTCATGAGTGTATGCGTGCATTGATAGAATGTCGTGATTATTTCTCCTTTTCAACAATTTATTTTCTTTCTTTTTGTGTGCCGTGTTTTTTCACTTCCCCCTAGCCCTTGTGGCTCTCAATAGGTTTTGTGTTTCTACACACTCCCCAGATCACGCTGCGCCATCCACCTGCCTAAGCCCGCCAGGTATATCATGCGTTGCTTTCCCTTGACACTTTTTCACTCTATTCGTCCCGTGAGTATCAGATTCTCCAGGCCCTCCTTTCTCATCACGTGACCCAGAAATTTCATCTGCTTCTTCCTTATGTTAAGCATAAGCTTCCTGCTTGTTTGCATCCTCTCCAAGACCTCATCGTCGCTCACATACTCGGTCCATGATATCCTCAGCATCCTTTTGTAGAACCACATCTCTGCCGCCTCAAGTCTCTTCTTCATCCTTGGGGATACCATCCAACATTTGCTGGTCTCCTGATATTCTCTCCTTATTCCGTTTCCTCATTTTTCTCTCTTTCGGTTCTGAGTGTCAAAGATAATGTGACAATATAATTTCCGTTTTTATTCATTTCTTGTTTAAATATTTTTTAATTAATATTTAAACATATATATATATATACGTTATTCAAAATAAAGGAGGACCCATAGATTATTAAATATTTCGAACTATATTACCTATTATAAATAAATTATACCTCTATTATTCTTTATTTAAAGCTGTTCGCTTATGTTTCTATTGATTACTAGTTAAGGGAAATAATTTTTCCCAAAATCTCATTTATATCCAAAATTATAATCATCAATAGAATACCTTAGGGTGAGTAAACTTTTTTACTAGGTGGTCGGGAAGGGGTCTTTATATTAGTAAGATTAAAAATTAGTTTGACCCGAAAAACAATAGGCGAAAAAATGTTTAAGTAAAACAAATCAGGTGAGTCACTTTTATCGAACAGCACTCTGTGTGTGTGTGTGTGTGTGTGTGTGTGTACACATTTCGCAGGTTCGGTCGAAGGCTAATGAAAGGTCTTAGTTTAAGATTTTGTTATTTCATTTTTCTATGGTTTGGAATATTTTCTGGCTTGAAAGTTTGGGCATGAATTTTTCAATGTTTTTTTAGCAATTTCGGTTTTCAAAATCCATCCAGAATGTATGAAGCCGTCTTCCTCTAGTTTAGTGATAAACAGCAAGTCAGCTGTCTCTTGCCATCGTTTGCAGTAAGGACAATTCTGAACCCAAATCCCCGTACATAACAGAGCATTCTACTAGTTAGCCTTGATAAAAAAAACTCAGTCCAGGTAAAGTAGAGCCCTGAATTCGAATCCTCATTAAGTAACAGGGCAAAATAGGCCTCTTTTGCCTTTGGAACGCAACCAGTAATGCTAACAGTTTATTCTTCCACACTTCTCACTTGTGGACCTCCCTTTCGGCTCCATGATTTCCAACCAACTTTAATCTGCAAAAATTTAAATGCAATTTCAATCGCTATCTACTTTCCACCTGATTACAATCTTCTCTTTGTGCTCATCATTAATGTTTCTGTTCCTAATTCTTCCACACCCTGGAACCCCTTGTTGCATTACTACCTTGCTTGGGGTGATTCCGATTTTTTTTAAAAGCACCAAACATAATAAGAGAATGATAACTTCGTATTCAAAAGTAGCCTGAATAGGGAATGGGTTCACTCAATTCATCCCAAGCAAGGCGATAACGCCACTAAGACGCAAGAGTGCTACTGGAAGTGAAAGAGAAGAAAAAGATATTAGAAGGAACCGGAAAACCCAATAAAAATATACATTTCAGAGTTTAAGCGCAGACTTTAAAAATATAGAGTTGATGTAGAATTTAAAAGGAACTGGAAACTTTATCCTAAACAGAATACAAGCGATAAACCGAGGAGTCGTAACCCTGTCTTAAGTTGACTTTGAGATTGATGTAAGGCAGTGATTCACAACCGCCGAACTGCAGCACGCCAGTGCGCCGCGTGATCCTCCTAAGTGTGCAGCGAAATATTGTCACGGCATATATATGTAAGTAGTAAAGGTACATTGTTAATATTTGATTGAACGAATAAGTATTAATTGTTTTTAATTAGAATTAGGCTTCTCAATCCTAAATAGCATCAAAAATAAGAATCGAGAAAGACTACGCTCAACTGAAGAAGAAATAAAAGTCTGCTTATCCCGTATTTATTCGACCAAACATTAGAGAAATCACGAAAAAAAACAAGACACAGGGTGTACACTAAATAAACTTCACAAATAGCTGAATAGAAACAGTGAAATAAAGTAAGGTCATATTTGTGTATTTTTTAAAATCTATGGTTTTATTTCATAACATTTAAATGTATACCATTTAAAATTTTGGCTATCTATGCCGAGATATTTTGATTTGCACCTAGGTGTGCTGTTGCTTAAAAATGTTGAGCCACACTGGTCTTGCACAAGGAGGAGGGGAACAAACTCACTAGATAGGCTTTCAAACCACTGCTAAAAACCAAACACACTATAATTAAGTTTATCTTCGCCTACCATATTCTAGTTTGTCATTTCTAGGACGCATAACGAGGGAAGAGAGTGGAGATTTTGACACCCACAGGACATACGGGAAGCAAAGGAGACAGAGGTAAACAGCGAATAATGTACATAACAAGCTTGTGGAAATGGATGGCGGAATATGGGGTGGCATATATGACAAGAAGATCAACCTTACCAAGCGGTACAAGGGATAGGAACTTGTTGAGAGACATGACGACACACGTCCTGAAAGACGTGGATAAAAAGAAGTCTATCACAAGGCCACAGTGTAGAATCCAGAGAGTAACAAAGTCACTACAATAGGCAGGGCCTGCTATACTAGCTTGTTAACCATTGCGCAAGAGCAAACCACTTTAAATATTTATTAAGTGATTCTCGACCGTCGTTAAGTCGTTAACTAGTTAAGTGTGCTGCAAAATATTGTCAAATAATTGTTGAAAAATAAGAATCGAGTAAGACTACGCTCAACCGAAGAAGAAATAAGAGTTTGCTTATCACACATTCGACCAAACATTGAAGAAATCGCGAAAAAATCACAAAGCACAGGTTTCATTCACACTAAATAAGCTGCACAAATAGTTGAATAGAATCATTGAAATAAATTAAGTTCATATTTGTGTGTGTATTTTTTAAAAAAATCTACGCTTTTATTTCCTAACATTTAAATGTATACCCTTTAAAATTTTTGCTAAGTGTGTCGAGAGATGTACATTTGCACCTAGGTGTGCCGTTGCTTAAAAAAGGTTGAGAAACACTGATGTGGAAGAAAAGTTGAAGGGAGTGTGTTCGTAAAATCCGTAGTGCCGCAGTTAGTTGATGTCTCGGTAAAAAAAAGCTTTAAAATATACGAAATGCAAGTTGGCCCAATTTTAATCAGCTTAAATTTTATCAATAGTCTTGTTTGTAAAGAGAATGTCAATTTACTTTTGTCGTGTCTCTGTTGATGTATGATAGTTATTAGCATTAATCATGTGAGGAAATATAATGAAATTTAATTGGATCATCTTGCAACAAATCACCGACTGTTATATGTTATTTATTCTCAGTTTCTATTTTAGTCTATTCCCCCGTGTTGAATTTAATGTGCCTCTGGATAATTAACTACATCCGTCGGACGATAAACATTTTTCTTTTAAGCATTTAGATACGTTTAAATTATTATTCTCGAAAATACGATACTAATTCCAACATCACCAAATTTTTTTCTGAAACTCTTTGAGTTCTAACTTGAAATACAACCTTTCCAATAATATAAGCACTGGAGAGTTTACACACATCTTAAAATTATTTCAACAGGTTACAACCTAATTTTCTGCCAATTTTTATTCTTTCTTGAAGAAAGCCGTTTGGCGTCATTAGTTTCCTGAACATTTTGATAATCTCTCTATCTCTGTCTTTCTCTCTGAAACACACACACGCTCTTTCTTTTTCTCTCTCTCTCTCTCTCTCTCTATATATATATATATATATATATATATATTTATATATATATAAATATATATATTATTTATTATTATATATTCAAATATATAGAGTCTTTGGCAAACGATGATATTCGTCAAAAGAACGGATAAATTAAAAGCGTGTTCAATATAATTTTGATAAAACGAAAATGTAGGGCAAATTAAGATATAAAATATCCTCCAACCACTGTGTCCACCAAGATGGCTTCGTCAGACAGACAAAAACATCTTAATGGAAACTGTAGTTTAAGCCAGATCAGAGTCCCGTATATTTTATATCTTATATATATATATATATATATAATATATATATATATATATATATATTAAAAAAAATAAAATAAACCGCAAATGTTGAAATGCGGATTTTTTATTTTAGAATGTATATTATACTCTATTTTCCATAATTCTGCTACACATTTTTCTGGTTTCAACCAAAAACGTTTGCGGTTTATCTTAGTTTAAAATATATATCTCTCGTTGGTACAACTTTAACATCTTCAATATATATATATATATATATATATATATATATATATATATATATATATATACATACATACATACATATATATATGCCCTCCTGACAGCACGTCCCAGATCGTCTTCATGTTGACGGTTGGACTCAAATGTTTCGTTACTCCCCCTCCCACACACACAAACACGGATGTTCCTACGCCAAGAAGGCCAATTTGCAGCAACGTTTTCTCAGGTCTCAGAATCGATGGTGGCCTGTGTCAGGGCTGTCCATAACTGATATCTTTGTTTTGGGCCACCGATTAGCCTCTTGCCGCTTGCGATTTTTCCCAAACGTGGGAGTCGAATGGAACGAATAATAATAACTGCGTAATGATAACAACGATGGCATTATTACTGAGAACATTGGTAAATGTAAGGGAAGTTAGAATTTGTTGTTTTTTTCCTTTTGTTTGATTAGTTTGATAAAATACAGAACCTGAATATAATCCTCTGTGTAATTGGACTGTAGAATTTGTATGTTTGATGCTAATCGATTGCTACTAATCCAATGTATTATACACCTATATATATATATATATATATATATATATATATATATATATATATATATATATATATTTAAACATATATTGTTAAATATAGCAGACAGAATGTCTATTATGTTTCATCATGAGCCGTTCTAAGCTTCGTATAGTGGCTTTAGTTTCGGGAGAAAGTAAAGACAAAAACTATCCAACATTTGGATATTTTTTTATTATGCTGTCCATCTATCTAAGCTTTCGGCCCACATGAGCCATCATAAGAGTGGTTACATGAACATTACAACAGAGATGCTCACCATCAAAGATGACATCCTGTTATGTTTAGATAGAAGTTTGCTACGTGACGATAACGGTCACGGAATAGCAAATATATATATATATATATATATATATATATATATATATTCAAATTCTAGAAGCATTTTGTATGAAAAGCAACCAAGTAACACTTAAGAAAATCCATTACGACCGTAGCAGCAATGTATTGAAGAGCATTAAACAAACATTTAATGACATTTTGCATTTCTACCAGTTTCTGGTCAACTCCCTTATATTGGGACGCTTGTTTTGAAAAAAATTCCAAAACTACAACGCATAAATTTAAAATTTTAAAACATTTATAACACAACGCGTTCACATGTGTTTTTTATTTTAAATATCCAAGACAATGATCATAGTTACAATATTTTGTCTTTGCAATTCACCCCTGAGAATGATCTTGGGGGAGATCGAAAGAACTTGAGTGGGTAAAAGCTACGGCACCTTCTTTAATGAATTTCATCTTAGCATCAAAAAATGATTAGGGAACTGGAAAGGATTATCATAAAAATAAGCAGACATAATATGTCTATATTATTAAATGAAGAAGGTTTGAATGAAGATATACTGCATATATATATATATATATATATATATATATATATATATATATATATATATATATATAATTTGTGGCCAGGTGCGATCACTTTAGATTTTATTGGACGTAGAGCAAAACAGGTGTATGAATTTTTACAATTCGGTAAAGCTATTCATGTTAGTAATTGCCAACGATGTATGGGGTTTAATCAATTCGGTCTCTGTGTTATTAGTGTTAATAAGTTTGTTCAAATGAGTTTCTTTTTTAAAGTTGGCGGTGTCTTTATTTATTCAATTTGCTATATTTCATAAGAGATATTTCAAGTTTCAATCATTTTTTTATTTTGAATGACGAAAAGATTGGACTTATCGGCTTTTCTGACTATAATGTCTAAATTCTTTTTCAGGGAACAGGTGGAGGAATTTTTACCGGTTATGCGAGTTTTTGTACTCGTCAGTGAGAACGGAATGAACAAAACCCAAGCTTTGAAGTAACTGTTCAACAGCTTTTCTTTTTTTTTTTGGTTGAAAGAGTGTGCAAATTAGTAGTATTTTTTGCTAGGAAATAAAGTGGGATTTTCCTGTTAACAAAGTTCTTGTGTAGTTGCTTTTCTAGAGAAAGATTTCTCCGCTAATTCACACGAGAGGAACAAGAAATCTGAGTGTGAAACTGCTAAGACAGGCATCGTCTTCTACAGCAAAAGTCGTCTGTAGTTTTTCATTGGTAAGTGTCTCGAAGGGGGTTTTCTCCGCCGCTTCCCACGGAAGGAAAGAAAAACCTGAGTCAAGCTGCCAGGACAGGCCTCATCTTCTGCAGCAAGGGTTGTGTGTAGCCCTTTGACTGCGGTTGAATTTGGCGGGCGCTAAAATAGAAAATGGAAAATAGGCCGAATAGGCCGAATCTGTTAGCGTTTTTATAACTTCTGGGACTTCAGTTGTACCCGTTTCTGGTATTGCTGAATCAAGCAAAGTAATAGCCAACAAGAGAGATAGTTTCTATACATATAGGAGGGTGGATAATATGCCTGTTTGGTATCTGATGATGTTTGTTTCAATTTTCAACATGTCACTGGTGAAGAGACTTTTTTTTTCGTAAATATTTTGTTGCAAAATTTTAATTTCGGATGTCTAAATTTTGATTGTTTCTTGCAATTAAGAATAAAGTCTGAAAGAGACTGTTTTAGACTTCGGAGACATCATTATCAAAGTTAATTAAGTTGTCTGGGAAAATTGTTAGCAGAACAGTACATTTTTTACAGTTTATTAACTTTTTTTTGTATGACTAATTTAAGTGTCTGTTCATATTGGTTTGGTCTGAACATATATGATACTGAGGATCGACACATTAGTCGACGGAAGTAGCAGAGTTTATATGTTCTTCAATATGGCGTTGGTTTACTAGTTTTCGACGAGATCAATTTTTATATATATATATATATATATATATATATATATATATATATATATATATATATATTAATCACTTCACTCCAATCAAGGCAATAAAGGCACTAGGATGAAAGGGATTACTGGGTGTTAGAGAATATTAGAAAAAATTACTGTTAAGGAGAGAGGGCAATAAAATAACAAGAATTAAGAAGACAGAAGATAATGATTGACATTGCATTTACATTTTTGTAGATCAGAGTTGACAGGGAAAGCAAGAAGCCGGACGAGAGATCGACAAGCGAGACGCGCGATAGAAGAAACTGGTCAGAGAACTTATGGTTACATCTAGACATTTCAATCTATAAAATAATGAAACTTTACCACCAATCTGGTACTACATTTAAATTCATAAAGTCTAGTTACCAAATCTGAAAGTCCATCAAAACAATTACTATGAAAGTATTTATAGAAATGGCACAGAGAAGTTACGTTAAGGCGGTGGGGAAGTGACTGAAGCCGAGATGCCAGGTCAGGAGCAATGACATTGCAATTTTTTATTTGGAATTAATCAAGAATTTCTAAATATATGGCAGACACGCCAGACTCGATGTGGTAGCAATATTCAAAGCAAATACGAACGATGGACTTATAAATATGTAAGATAAATTCCGTCGAGTAAAAGTGTCTAGCGCATCACTACAAAATAAATATCTTTGACAATGGCTTATGAAAGCTGAAACCGGTGAGAAGAGATTGAAAAAGCTCATATTTAAATTTTCAAAGGAAACCAGAAAAAATTTCAGAACTGTAGAAAGATTAAATAACAAAATTTTAATCGAAGTACTTCCGTTGGTCTTCAGCTAAACCTGCATAATGTAGAGACAGTTACTCTGTCTCTCTCTCTCTATATATATATATATATATATAAATATATATATATAGAGAGAGAGATAGAGACAGAGAGAGAGAGACAGAGAGTAACTACATATATATATATATATATATACTGCGTATACTTTGGTAGCATGTTTTCATTAAGATGTATCTCATAAAATAATTTAGACAAGTTTTGTCTACTTTTTTTTAATAGGAACCTCTCGTAATTAACACAATGTTGTCATAAGTGTCTTTTTTTTCTAAGACAGAAATTGCTGTGTTCATCTTTTTCGAACACAATTGTTGGGTTCATCTGAAAATTAAATTATTTACGCGTGAAGTAAAAAACGCTTTCACTTTTTAACTTCACACGTAAAAATTAAATTTTCAGCTAAATGCAACAATGTACTCGGAACAAAATGAATATACATCAACATGGTAATTTTCTTTCTTCCTTAAATAAGGATACTAAGAAACTTGTACGTCATTACGAGAGGATCCTATTAAAAATTAATAGACAAAAATTGTCTCAATTATTTAATGTGACATGTATTAATATATATATATGTATGTGTGTGTGTGTGTGTGTGTGTAAATGCTTGTGATGATAATGGGCAAATGGTCACAAAACAAAAAATTGGTTGGAATGATCTTACAACTACATCTCAGCAACTTGTGCCTAATGGAATGTTAGAGTAGCCTGTTGAAATAGCCCTTCAATACTCCACAACTTTACATTAGCAGTTTTTTATCCCTTTGGATCGACTCCCAATCTCGTTTCAACACCCAATCACACAGCGTCGTCAGGTAAGAAGCTAGTTGCCTTCCCCTAGATCTCAGCCGTATTTTCCGAATTCTGAATATGTGATCCTTCTTTCGCCAATTTCTTTAAGACTTCTTCGCAACACCAGGGAAATTTCAGTATCCTTCAGTTCAATCACATTTCTATTTTTTTCTTCATCCGTGGGAAGATGATAAAAAATTCATTGCTATATGAGAGGATGGATACCACATAGTAATCCAGCACTCTTTTCTTTGTTTCTAACCAGATTTTTCCGGGGGGGGGGTTGTTTTGTTTCTTGTTTATTGTTTGTTTGTCGTTTTCTTTTTAAAGATATTCTACATTTACTAAGAAAAACCGCCTGACTGTGGATAATAAAATTAATTGAAGAAATACAAAAAATTGAAAGATGCTTAAGGCACAGACGCGTCTTCTCGCCGGATATGTTCAACCTACACAGCCAGACGAACATAAAAATGTCCTCTTAGGATTTATTATTTGCAGACTCAGTCTGAACAATATTAGTTACGCAGATGGACTTTTGTTGATGGCAGACATTCTTTTCAGTCATTTCACCATAAGCAAGGTGTCAATGCGACTAGCATGCAGGGGGTTACAGGAAGTAAAAATGAAAAGAAAGAGAGAACTGAGAATATGGAAAATTGAGGAAAGGACAAAAATGAACAGAGTTCAAGAAAACAGAAGATGGCAACTGACGTGGCATTTAAATTTTTTGAAGGTTGTAGTTATCAGGGAAGCAAGTAAACGGAAGTACGAGAAAAGAAACTGTTGGAGTAGAAGTGGCGGTTGAATTTAATTATTTCAACAGTAAAACGGTGGGACCTAGATGCCAATCTAGTAGTGCGCTCAAATTCATGTAGTCGGTAAACCAAGGGAAAAAAAACTTCTCAGAGCACTTATGAAAATATTTGTAGAAATGACAGAGGGAAGCCACGTCACGTCGATTAGAAAGTGACTGAAGACGAGAAACCTGGTCAGAATTGATTATAGACGAAAACTGTAGGAACTCCTTTAAAAATGTTTAAAAGGAAAGCGAGAAGAAGGGAGGAAATCACCAATTGAAAGAGGACAGAACAATCTGTCATAAGCGAGAGCTATAGCCGAAGAAGCTTGATATGCATTAGAAACGTCAAAATTAACTATCTGGAAAGTGCTATAACAGACGGGGGAAAATGTGACACCGGAAACCGAAGACACGTTGGAATAACGAAAGATGCCTTTCAGAATCTAAACAAGTAACAGGAAAATTTTGCAAAAAAATCATTTTTATGTTCGTGATAACTGCTATGTAATATCAATCCTTCTATCCGGCAGTGAATGGTAGACAGATTCCTCAGTTGAAGAATGGACTTGAGTGAACAGAGATGTGGTTTTACAGAAGGATGCTGAGGATACCATGGACGGAATATATGAGAAACGAATTTTTAATGAAAATGAGAAAAAAAAGGATTGTTGTACTAAATAATCAGAAAGGGACGGTTCATTTAATAAGGGAAGAGGGTTTGGAGAAATTAACCCTCACGGGACAAGTTGAAGGCCAGAGGCACCGAAGGAAACAGAGAAATATCACCCAAACCCTCTAGTGTAAATGAAAAGCAGCACAGGTACTAGGTGGTATAGAAAAAGATTACTTAGAGTTACAAACGATAGGAAGTTGTGGAAAGCCTTGTCCGCGCTTATTCTGACTGGACACAGAACATAAAAGATGATGCACAAATACATGAAATATTGGATATCTAACATTATGTCATATTTGGCATATCAGTATGTTAATGGCGATATTAGCCATTTTCTTTTAAATAAATATTCAGCATTCATTGACAGATTGGTTATTTGATTGATTCATTTTCTACGGCTGATCAACCATTTTCTGGTTATTTAAAACCAGCAAACATTTTTATATCGTAAGATCTTTCTAAGATATTAATGCTTTAGTGATACATGACTTACTAATTAACCCATAGCTGGGGAAGAGGTGGATTCATCCCCTTTCCAAAGGAATTTGCACGTAATCGAATCCGATCAATTATAGTGGTTCTATAAGCTTAGATATGCGGATGATGTAATAGATAACGGCTCGGTTAATCAGACAGTCGTTCCAATAACTCCCACCCCATCAAGCGGTCACCCATCTAGGTACTGACAAGGCTCGACATTGCTTAACTTCGGTGATCGTAGTGGAACCTTTTTGACCGAAGTACTTGTAGCATGCTATACCATTACTATTGAAGCGTTGAGTTCCATTCTCACTAGGTGCTTCATTTTTATGGCCTTTTGCCTGACCTAAGCTCAGTTGAATAAATATCAAAACCGATAAATTTAAAATGTCGTCGGTGATGACGATAATATTCAGAGTAACTTTGATAATAGTCCGAGTCGGTTAATTATTGAATCGATGACAATGATATTTCTGATGTGCAATTATATATGTCATCTAGCGATGATAAAAGTTTATTTTTTTATTCAACTTTGATGGCCACACCCACTACTTAAAGGCCATGTCTACTTCTTTGACAAGTTTGATAAATTCTTCTGAAGAAACAGAAAATAATCCGTTACCGCAAGTGGAATGTCTACTTTGATTGGTCGACATCAAAGATCGTGGCTGACACTAACCAATCAAATCTGTCACTTTTGCTCAGCTTCATGAGTTTAAAATCTTGCTTTCTAACGTGACTTTCGAAGACAGGAATTTTCGTGTCCTGAATAATTCGAGTAGAAGGACATACAATGTTTTAAGTTTGTGATAAATGTATTTGCGTGCGTGCATGAAATGTGGTATTCAAGGTAAACTCGTATCTGAATTTCAACATAAGCTGGTTTAAAAGAAATAAAATATCCTATCGAAAGGGAAGAAATGAATTTAATACAAAAAATAATCGGGTAAAGCCTTTAGGAAAGACATGATCCACTTCGCTCAGGTTCAAGCACCCGGGTTACAAAGAGATGATAAGGACGTCTTAGATTCTGTATAGGACAAACCAATACATAAATACTAAAAGATCAAGCTCCACAATATTGCATGCTATGTCGAGAGTCATACAGGATTGAAAATGTGTTGATAATCTGTAACGTATGCCAAGAAACGGGAAACAATACAACGGAGCAGATAACCAAAAGGAAAATGTTTGAAAATTCCCAGGCAAATTTTGAAGTTTGTAAAGATTGGCCTTTGGAATAATATGTGTTTACGATATATTTTTTATTCCTTAAACGTCATTTTTTTCCATACCTGATGATGTCTGTATGAACAGACGAAAGCTTGTAAAAAAAACCTTATGCAACTGGAATTTATTAAAAACAGGGATCATAACCTTCATCTACAGGTTCGGGGTTAATGTATTTTAATAAATTTGTTGGCGAAATTTTATTCTCGCCATTTATATCATTAACTTCACTATCTGCTTTTTGTATGAATGATTCATGTAATATAAATTGAACTGCACCACATACTTGATATATATATATATATATATATTCAAACATTTTTATTTGACTAATATCGGCAAGTTCTATTTATCAAATTTTTTATTAACTTTTTAAAAATTCTGAATTAGTTGTTTTATGCAACCGGCAAATTATTTTCCCCCGAGTCCTTTCGAATGTTGCTACACTCGTTTTCAAGGATTGTATTTTGCATATGTTTACGTAACGCTGGAATTAACCAAAAACAGTTACACAAAGTGTTTAAGCCAATGTAGAATGTGTCTCATCCAAGATCGCGCAAGGAAAAATTGTGACGTCATATAATTCAGAATGTATGGTTGAGTATATAATGATGGGATCGAACCAGTTCCACCTGGTTTACAAGCGTGAGAAAGCTATGTGTCCCAGATCAACAACTGCAGCGAGTATATGATGCCTTTAAAGCCGGCTTCCCGACATTGGTCAATCGAAGACGCCCACCCCCACAGTATCACAATATCCCAGCATACACAGCCAATGTCTCTAAGCGCCAACTTTAGGAACACGAGGGGCTGGAAGTGCTGCCTCCATCTGCTTGCAGTTCAGACTTTATACCATGAGATTACTAACATTTCATTTTTTGACTCATTTCCTGTGCAGGCGGAGGTTCAACAATGTTGATCAGGTTGAAGTTTTCTCTCTCTAAACCAACTAAATAGTATAAGCGTGGAATTGAACTTCTGTCACAAAGAGGAAAACAATAGAATATAATGGGGTAAATTTTGATGAATAAACGCTTTTTATATATAATTTGTTTGAAGTACGAATTAAAGCTTTGAAATAAGAAAAGAAAACTTTTAACTCAACCTAGTAAAGTATTTGTTTTAGGTAAAAGTTATTTTAATACTATACATGAGCTGCCAGCATGATTCATTCGTGTTAGCTGTACATATCTTTCTTCATTCTGACAGCTGAAAATAAAAATATAATAATACAATAATATAATTAAAGCCTGAATCGTTCTTTTATGATGGAATACATAGTCGAGCTTAAAGGTCTCATAAGGTAACGGAAAAGCAGGAATTTATAAGAAAACAGCATGTTTTTTTGTTTTTGTTTTGTTATTTGTTTTTTTCGAAAATATTATGGAAAGATTTTTGAAGAGTGCCTAGAAGAGCATAATCTTTAGTAAACTATCATCACAGATGATTAGTAAGGACTGAAATCGCTTCTTTGTGAGTAGCCAGTAAGTGTAACTCTGTCTCATAAGATGCTAGGGATAATGTCACTACGCCGGTCATGTGATTGCTAGGTTTCGCATTTACCCCGACCCCCAAAGGATGAAATAAGATTTCGTTCGATATTAACTAAAGCAAATGATACCCTGAGTTAGGCTCTAGAGCAGATCGGTCGGGGCGTTGAAATAAAGGCGGCAAAGTCAGGGAAGGTAGTATGAAAGGGATGAAAAATTTTGTTCCAGTCCAAGAGGTGATATATATTAAAAAAAAAAGAAGAAATCTAGTGAATGATTCTTTAATGAATTTTTCAAAATTGGGTTGGTTTGGAAGCTTTTAAGCTCCCCCCTGTACTGTATTGGTGTTTAGTTGTTAAGGCGTATAACCTTGTTAATCAGGAAAGTTGTTGTGACCTCTTTTTAACATACGTACTGTTAAAATATTTGATCCGGTGTGCTTTGCCGCTCGTCCACGAAGAACGTTAGAGTAAGCATGACTTTATATTCTCTTTTTTAATGAAAGCACACCCTTTTCCATCAGATTATTCTTTTTGAAAGAAGAAATGGGTTTTCGAGTAAAAGGGTTTTCTGTGACATTTATAATTCAGTTGACCAAATAGGATGAAGTGTTGATCTAGAGGATTCATTTGCTTGAATCTTCGAGAAATTTCGTAGAAAATATGTGCTTCTCCGGCAGGAATCGAACCTGTAACCCCAATGAGAATCATCTGATATACTGTTAACCATTGGGCCACAAAATTCAAATGATGTTCCCATTGGGGTTACAGGTTCGATTCCTGTCGGAGAAGCACATATTTTCTACGAAATTTCTCGAACATTCCAACAGGTAAATGTAATTAATACTGTTTATATAAAAGAAAAACAAAACAAAAAAACAGAATTTACTTAAATAAATTGTATCTATTAAAATAACGTATAAACAGAAAATCTATTAAATCAGACATAATTCATTTCATAATATATATATATATATATATATATATATATAGAGAGAGAGAGAGAGAGAGAGAGAGAGAGAGAGAGGGGGAAAGAGAGAGAGAGATCCATGTAAGTTTTGAATGAATA
Organism: Acanthosepion esculentum; assembly: GCA_964036315.1. Lineage (NCBI taxonomy): Eukaryota > Metazoa > Mollusca > Cephalopoda > Sepiida > Sepiidae > Acanthosepion > Acanthosepion esculentum. Next base: position 104,345,462 of record OZ038476.1, on the reverse strand, counting down.
GACTACATTTCCAACGTTCATACATTTAATTTGAAAGTGGACTCAATACAGAGCAAAGCAATACAGCAGACAAGGAACATTTAATTAATTTTTTTAATTGAGTTTTTCCAGCATCCTATCACATTCTTTATTAACTTTTTCAAATTTAGAATTAGCTTTTTCATGCACTCAGTAAATTATTTCCTCGAGTACTTTCGAATACAGTTACATTCCTTTTCGAGGATTGTTTTTTGTACGTCTACTTAACACCGGAAAACAGTTACACAAAACACAATTCTTAAACCCGCACGTACCAACATTCGAAAGAAATCGGGAAAAATAATAGAAAATAAAAATTAAATTATCTTTGGCAAATTTACTCATTACATGAAAAACTAATTCGGAAATTTGAAAAAGTTAATAAAAAATGATAGTCAGAACTGATCGATATTATTAAAGCAAACATGTTTGAAACAGTCATTGCTAGCTTAATACACTTTATATATATAATATAATTGAGAAGCAGGTATATATAAAATAATTTGCTAAAACTGTTCGCCACAATACATTAGGGAAACATGCAGAAATTTAAAAGTTCGTATCTATGAACATAAAAGGAACCTTATATATAACAATTTATCTAATGTACTAGTCATACACAGAAATAAATTCAAGCAGAATTTTTATCTAAAAATGCCACACACATCAAAAAAGAAAGTAATTTACTCAGAAGGAAAATACTTCAGATTGCCACTATCGCGTCTTATCAAAATATAAATCTAGGTCCCGGTTTCTTTCCTGAAAGAATTACTATTTTCCCAAGCCAATATGCACGACCACAAATATGTAGACAATTTAAAAGAAAACAGTTAAAACCATACCTTATGATTTTAAAGATGTACAGCATATACGTCCATCCTATACCCTAACAATCTAATCACATTTTGAATAATATTCATGAAATAAATATTCTTGATATTACTCGCTTACGTTTTACCAGACCTAAAATCATGACACTTTGTGTCCTCCACATGTTCTGACTGACCTTTCAACCATCTGAAGAACGTTCAGGGACGTTCTGAAATTTGAAAGCCTTGATAAACCAAAGACACCCTCGCTTTTTTATATAAACACGTGCAACAAAATGAATCCTACATTGTCTTGATAAAGTCCCTCAAAGGACGAAGCGCGCCGGCTGAGAATAGTTTCTCCTCAGGTTTTATTCATTTTGTTCCTTTACAGATACACTTTATCTGAAAATAATTTATCGATAGATAGATAGAGAGATCGATAGAATTGTATGGTTAACAAGAGTTAAACCAAAAGAAGTGGATATTTTAAAATAAATTTCTCAAAGTACGGCTCAGAAAATCGAATATGCAGAGGAAATTATGATAAAAACAATAATATTCACCAGATCAACCCGCGTTTCGAAATTTTATATATATATATATATATATATATATATATATATATATATATATATATATATATATATATATATAAATATATATATATATATATATATATATATATATATATATATATATATATGTCAGTGGTTTATATATAAATATATAAAGAAATATATATATATAAATATATAAAGAAATATATATAAATATATAAAAAAAAATATATATATATAGAAAAATATATAAATATATATATATATATATATATGTATATACTTGTCAGTCGTTTTTAATGAAATGTGCATATATATATATATATATATATATATATATATATATGCACATTTCATTAAAAAGTCGTTTTTAATGAAATGTGCATATATATATATATATATATATATATATATATATATATATATATATATATATGCACATTTCATTAAAAACGACTGACAAGGTGCTTTTATTTAGTTTTCTATATAATTTCTCGTGCGATATAATAATGTTTTTCTTTTCAGATGATAAATTATATCAAAACTGTCTGAATGTTCTTTTTATCCGAGCGCTTTCGGCTATACATTTAGCCATTTTCAAGGATTATATTTCAACTGTTAGAATTAACTTTGAACATGGACATAATATCTTGACCGTGTTTTGAAACAAAAAATGAAACATTTTATAAAGATACATATAACAAACTATTTCTAATTCTAACAGTTGAAATATAATCCTTGAAAATGGCTAAATGTATAGCCGAAAGCGCTCGGATAAAAAGAACATTAGGACAGTTTTTATATAATTTATCATCTGAAAAGAAAAATATTATTAGATTGCACGAGAAATTATATAAAAAACTAAACTTGTCAGTCGTTTTTAATGAAATGTGCATGAAAGAAGGATTGCTGCCTAAATGCACAAATATATATATATATATATTAATTTATAACTATATATATATATAGATGTATATATATATGTGTATATATATATATATGTACGAATATTATATATACATACATATATATATATATATATATATATATATATATATATATATATATATATATATATATGAAAAGTTTGTTATATTTTATTTTAACATGTGAATTGCGACTCCTGCACAATATTGACTTAAATTACACGTAAATTATTTGATTTTAAAACATCGTGTGGAAGTGTTGATTTGGTATCAGCATTGAAAACAAATTATCATTCTTATTAATCCACCTTCGTTTTTAGGGTGTTACTGTGATAATAGCGATGATGCCGGAGCTAATAATGATAGCATTGTTCGTTAATGTTTTGGCTTTAGGGTTGAAATCATTCTGAAATGGTGATTTCCTGATCTCCAGAGCGTCTTTAAACACACATAGAGAAAGTAGAATGTAACAGCTGAAGGCACGTTTTGATTCTATTGAAAATAATAAAAGGGATTCATTTCAATACATTCTTTCTTCTTCAAACTCCTTTCTTGTTTTTCTATTTTTTTTCTTCTGTTTATCCATAGAGAATTCAATTA